>NXFV01000182.1:0-40279 GCA_002803225.1 Gamarada debralockiae | reverse complement strand
TTTTTTTTTTTTTTTTTTTTTTTCTTCTTTTTTTCTGCTACAAAGGGTCTGGGGAAACTGTACGATACAACAATACTAGGGATGCCAATGAACGTACGACGGACAAGGCATCTGACTTGAGCCAAGATGATGATTCCGCCGCGTCATTGTACAGTACACACTTGATTCACGTTACGCAGCTTCGCACTAAATTGTGGAACAAGAGGAACGAAACATTCAGTTTCTACATCACGACTCCCTATCGCGAATCCACAACAAAACCCCCCATCCCCCAATCCACCATCACCTATCCTTATTCCCACACCGACCTGTTCCAAACCCTGCACCTCCACCTCTCCGCAGTAAAGCACCTTGTCCATCCGACTGCAACCATACTTGTCTCGCAGCCACGCTGGAGACTGATATCCCCATGTAAAACCCCTCTCCATGCCCTCTTCACCCTCCAGAGCAAAGTACGCGTCGGACAGGTTGTAAGTTAAGGGAAAGGCGGTATCGAAGGGCTCGACGGCGTCGAGATCGCCAGTTAGCAATGAACCGTGCAGTAACGAGTCGTAATCTGTCACAAAATCCACCACAAATCGTGAACACAAATGTACTGTAATCAACTATTCCAGTCGAGCCGCCAGGGCTCATTTCCCTATGGTATAAAGCTACTGGATTACAAACCTCGTCCCCGGGACTGTGAAGGAGGAGAAAGACAGTTGGGACTGGTCGACAGAAGGATAAGGTCTCTTTCAGACATTTGCCCCGGCAGATGCCGAAGGACAAGTAGGCACACAGAGCACGAGGTTGAAGTCATCGACTTCAAGGCAGCAATTTGGTGGTATGAAGGTAGGCTGCGTTGGACTGATATCAATTCCCTTGATGTCCGCCTCGGGACGCTCATCGGCGATACCGATGCACCAGATTCCAGTATCTGTCCCTAGATCGAGGACTCGGTTGGGTTTGGTGACAGGCGCAGATAGAAGCTTGCCATCCAATACCAGGGTGTAGTAATGACGAGTACCTGGTCAGCTAACGCGTCCAGATGGGAGGGGCGCATACCTAATAACGAGATGATCCAGCATCGCGTCGTCGTTTGGCCTCAGTACTCCCGCGAGCCATACACGTGATACGTCCTTCCGTTCTCCTAACAATATTACTGTATTGGTGATCCTATGGACGCCGTATCCGTCATATCAGAGATCGAAGCGTCAAAAGCTGAGTCGGCATCATCGTAGCTGAAACTTGCCGGGTCCTCGGCCGGAACCTCTGGATGACTGACTTCAGCCGGCGTAGAAGCTTCGGCTCCCATTCTCTAGTTGTGAGATGAGTGAACCAAATTTCCGGTGCTATAGATAAGATCGCAGATGAGAGAGAATTGCGCGGTGAGCATGTGTGAGGTTCAGCGCATAGGTATCGGTACATCTGTCATACCGTGCCGTGTCCATTTCAAGGCACATAAGCCGAGCATACAGCCTGATGAGTGGGGATGCATCCATATCCGCTGCGGTCGAATATATCCAATGTGATACAGGAATACTAAGGCAAGATCTACTATCGAATTTCGGAATACTCAGCAACTTTGTTGTACCATTTTTGTGCTTGAAGCGGTGCTATTCTCACATTGGTCCCCTGGAGAAACCCTCAGAACACGAGAGCGCGGCATGGCACCCTGATAATGAACAATTACAAGCCGCTCGCTCTGTTTTCGTGGAATGGAAGACTTGGAAGCGACAAAGAAGAGCGGCTCAGACATTCCATTCTTAGTCGAGGTGGAATCAAGATATCATTGATGACTAATCAATATCTGCTCTCAGGTGCGGTGCTCCTGGTGCTGACTTTCCGAGATTCTCGCCCTATCCAAAACACTGTCAACAACTTCTACAAAACGAGGATGGAAGCTGTCTACAGTATACTTTGCCATGGAGATCTGCGGCCATAGAGTCCTCTGAGTTGTTGGATTGCTCAAAATCGCGAGAGACGATTGGTATCTACGAATTGACGTTAATGGCAGATCAATCCAGCTGGTGATCTCACCGCAGACGAAAGAAACATCGAGCCGATAACCATACACGCATCCCCAACTCCTCTGCGTACACGGTGATGATGGTTTTTCAGATTTTCAGGACACAATGCAAGCTGGCGCACCCAAACGGTCGTGGGTAGTCTGGAGGCTGAAGACATGGACGGCACCGCTCTAGAGGCGGGTGACACAACAGGATGGGACGGGCGAGAATTGCCAAAGTGAACCCTTGACGAAGCCAGGTGGGAGATTTGATAAGCGATAGTTCTAGCACACACGCAAGTTTCAAGCAGTTTGTTGGAATTCTGGAGGCTGAAAATAACGGATGTGACTGCTCTGCAGGTCGAGTGACACGAGGTGATGGGCATTCTTGGCGGACGGGAACTGTCATTGGGAGGAAGATTCGATGATCAGCAGCCGCTGCATTTCTATTCGTGAAGAAAATCGTTGTGATGAGCGTCCCAGCAAGCACACGCTCTTCATAGAAATAGAAGCGACGGAATTTGCAGGACCGACTATGATGGGCACAAGTGTATACCAGCAAGACCATGGATATTGTATGTCGCTCCATGGTATTCCTTAGGAAGCCAATAGCAGAGCCAACGAGTATCGTTACCGGGATGAAGTCAATTCGCGTGATTTGGGTTATGAGGGAGGTTGATAAGACATTTAGCTTGATGAACAACGACGTCACTACAAGGCCAATGCCAATATCAATTTCAACGCATTCGATAATTTTTCTCCTCTAGCCTTCCCAGAGTCAGCAGCGCAATAGAGATAATGAAGTCTGGTCCACTGGTACCTTGCTAGGTGTTGGTCCAGATCTGGCACTGCCAGAGACGCACACGGAGACCTAGAGGTGCAACTCATACTACTCATCTCTTCGGATTTACAGAGCGACTAGCGCAATCTGTAAGGAATTGTTTTGCGACTCGTTTTTCGCTGAATATGGTTTGGTCAAGTGCAAAGCAAAGAGATCTCAATAATTCAATCAAATGGAACGTTTCCTTTGACTTCTGTACCTCTAGCAAAGCAGCTTCACAGAGAAGTAGCTCCGCTCCGTTTCCGCCGGGGTACTTCAGAGTGTCTGAATCAGCCCTTCAGTTCTATCTATCTTGTTTCAACCTGTTCAAAAGACCCGGCAATCTGTTTGCCTTGAATCTTTAAGCAGTAACCAGTCTGGGAGGAGGTAATATAGCTCTTGGTAGTAACAGAGTTGGTGCCTAGCGGGCACTGGTTCGATTTGAAGGGTTAATTGAGTCCGACATATCATGCATCCCCCTCTCACGACCTTCATCGCAAGATGAACGACTCAGCGGAGAAGATAACATTCCTGGCGGGATGTGCCAACAGGGCCTCGTTCCCAGAGAGGCAGAGAGGATATGTCTATAAGTAAATCATACCTAAGTCCTTTTCTCAACAGCGGAAAAATGATCCTCTCACTCATCCGCTCCTACCACGCCACGATCTCACTCAAGGTCAAAGTCAAGATCACTCAAGCGTATTCAACCTTCAACATGCCTTTCATCACCACCAAAGACAAGACCAGATCTTCTACAAAGACTGGGGCAATCCCAACGGTCGCCCGTGCCCCTTAACAGTGACAACTGGGAGAACCAGATGTTCTTTCTCCGTAATCACGACTACCATTGTATGGCTCACGACCGCCATGGTGACGGACGTTCAAACCGAACTTGGGACGGTAACAGCATGGACACGTACGTGGACAACCTTCTCGTGCTGTTCGAGCACCTCGACCGGCGGTGGGGAAGTCATCCGTTTCTGTGGACGCCATGGAACGAGCCGAGTTTCCAAAGCTGTGATCGTTGGAGCGATTCCGCCCGTCATGGCCAAGAAAGAGTCCAACCCTCTCGTCTTCCAATGGAGGTCTTTGATGGCTTCCGCGCAGCAATGATCAAGGATCACTCTCAATTCTTCTTTATTTGTCCCAACATGCCCATTCCTCGGCTTAAACAAACTGGGACCAAAAGTTGGTCAGGGCTTGATTCAGAGCTTGTGGCAGCAGGGCTCAATGTGCGGATTCAAGAACTCGTATGATTGCATCAAGGTCTTTTCTGAACGGATTTGACAGAGGATATGAAGATTGATATTCCGGTGTTGATTCTACATGGAGAGATTGATCAGATTGTGCCGATTCAAGTGAGTATACATTTGAGAATCAAGTTGTTGAGGTTGAGGTATGGCACTGTCAAGGAGTATCCTGGTGGAGCTCATGCGTAACCTAATACGGCTGTAGATGACGTTAATGAGGATTTACTTGCCTTCCTTAAGTCCCAGGGAGAATGATAGGATTGTCTCGTTTGATGCTTCTATTCTACGTTTACTCCGTCAAACAGTACATGTAATATTTCTTCCTGTGCAAGCAATGAATCGCAATGTAGTATCGTCCGTGCTCCCACTTTCTCCGTTGAATGCATCGGAACTACCAACTGAAATCCGCGATTGAAATCTGATCTCTCACCAAAATGCTCCTCTTCCATCTCTCCGGATCAGTTCCATCTGCTAGTGGGAACATCTTCCACCCAATCGCAACCGCCTTCAAAGTATTGCCCCAACCTCTTCTCTTTGTCCCCCCCACTTTCCCCACATGCCCTAAGCATTTCATCAATCGGAGCATCCCCTACCCTGTCACCACCCCTAGTTCTCTCTTCACCAAACATTTTTTCCTCCATCACTCTGAAATATTCAATAGTTGCGCCCACTTCTTCAAGCTCCAACATCTCTCGTGCCGAGTCAATATCTCGTCGAAGTTCCTCGGCTTCGGAGACAAAATTCTCCAGCATCCGCCGCTGTTTTCCGAATGATCTCCGTGGTCGAACTTCGTTCAAGATCGTCTCCTCAGAACCGAGCTCTTTCCCTGCTGCAAGCATGAAGGCGTCATAGATGGGTGTTCGTGACCGAGTTGGCGAATTTTCACTGTAGGACTCCAACAGCGGTACCTGTTCTTCATTCGTGCGTTCATCTTCGCTGGAGGCGTGCCTGATCAGTTGTTCGCTGTATGATGGACAAGTTTCCGGTGGCTCCGAAAGGTCATTCACGTCAGCGAAGTCGTTTTCAACTGGTGTTTTGCGGAGATCGAGGATAATTCTCATACTTGCTTTCGTCTAATAATAACCGCGATTTGATTTTGGGTTTTTGATTTTATGAGTGGGTATCCCTTTGGTAAAGTGTAGAAATATGCTTTAGGCGGAAGCCTAGACATCAATCAGCCTTGCATCGCGAGGCAGAACGCCTCAGCCTCGTTTTGAGCAGGGGTTGAATTGCGGACTAGCAGGCAACACGAGAACTTGCAGGTTCGTTATTCGTAGTCGGTGAGTCATTATTGCTCACATCGTCATTGGCGAGGCTGATCAAGTGTATCAGTGGATTGGCATATGACTCAAATCCTACGTTCTCTTAGGAATTTTCAGGCCCTGCCGACCAACCGCTCCCCAACCTCTCCCACCAAAGTTCTTTGACTTTCTTTCCAGAGCTGTCCTAAAGTAAGAAAGGTGTTCTGTTCTCCGGTGCCTTGCTGTCTAGGAGACTTCATCCTCTCCAAACAGCGTGGACTTTATCCTCCACCGAGCTACCCATAGTAGGAAGCTTCCTGCCCTATTTTTCCCTGACTTCAGTTCCCACTCAGTCTCGTTTTCTCGCCCTCTCTTAGACACAATTTCGTCAATTTTGCGATGAAAAACCAAAGATATGCACTAAATTGCATCTAGTTAATCCCAGAACACATTCTTCTGCGGCTGCGAACTCATGATCAAGTGAATTTGTTGTCAAATTAGGCACTAAGTTATTTCTCCATTTTGACCACTGAACTTCTGAGGCATTCCAATCCGAGATAAATCAAGCATTTGAGTGGACCCTATAATAAAATGTCACTGGCCGATCATTGGGCAGTGTGGTTTTTAATCAAGGATTATCATAAGCGATCGATAATTAATCGTGATTACATAAGTCAATCGATCGATCGATCGCGATCGATAATCGTCACCGACTTTTAGTCCCTCCCTTATCTGTTTTACTTCATGCGATAATTCTCAATCAGTCAATCAATATAGGTTCTAAAGCAGATTTGTCTCTTTTAGGAGGCTTAGTTGCCCAATGTTACAGCCTTGGTCTGCGACCCCCTAGCAGATCGCCAGCCGCCTCTCGGCTAAGCCCCTCTATTTCATGAAACATCAGTGATTATGCGAACCTCTAACTTTCCTCTGGCCTCCTATAGTCTATATATACTAGTACTTCTAGCTGCCATCGAGAGCGGCGTCCGACCACCTTGGCTCTTTGAGTCGACCTTGACCTGGCCCGTCTCGAGCAGCAGCTTCACCACGGCCTCGTGCCCTTGCTCGGCTGCCATCCAAAGCGGCGTCCGACCATACTTGTCCTTCGAGTCGACCTCGACCTGGCCCGTCTATGTGTGCGGGGAGAGAGGAGTTTTCTACTCCCCCAAGTGCTACCAACGGAGCCTCAACTTCATCTTACTATCCTCACCAACCTAACTCTCACCTTCACCCTCCTCAACCCCCAAATTCTCCCCCAAACTCCCCACCACCATCACCCTCTCAACCCCCACCCTTCCACCTCCCCGAACAATCAAAAGACCACTTCGACGCCCTCTCCCCCGTAAACGACCAACTAGTCCTCGCAAAATCATGGGTAGATACTGGAAATCTTCTGACCGATTAAGGTGAGAGTTAGGAATCCGGTTACGGGGAGATGGGAGGGTGTTTTTAGGGTTAATTTGGGGAGGTTTAAACTGTGGGAAGGGTGGGGGAGATGGGCTGGGAGGGGGAGGAGGTGGGTATAGGCTCAGAAATTTAGTTCAAAGGGATATTGTTTGGCCAACTATCGTTTAATGCTTCCTAGATCCGGAGCAATGTAATTCTTAAAGGTACTTAATCCTACAGTAGCAGAGAACGGAACAAAAAATATGACGTCGGTACAAAACTATTCGAAAGCTACAAACTAGCTAAATAGTATTGAGGCAGGAAATTAGTCCTTCTAATTGTAAAATCTAGACCTTTTAAATATGTTTTGCCTAACAGACTGCGGCTAAATACGATTTAAGGAAATCTCTGCAAAAGGTAAACCGGATCACCTGCTTCCTAGTCTTCAACAACAACCAAAAATTTGCGTCTTCAATTTTTGACCATAATCACGATGTCAACCTCGACTGCTGAGCAAGTAGGGGAGGCACAGCAGCCCCTTTACCCTACTTACAACGCGCTCCAGGAAGAAGCCCAGCGCGACAGCAGTACACGCATGGCGATATGCTCCCCCTCCGCCCAGCGCCTCTTCTGGACTCTCTCCGGCCCCCTAACAACCTCAATCTCAATCATGGAAAAACCCCACACTCCCGATTCTCTAGAACCGTACTTCAACCAAAGCACCAACACCTTCCACGCCGTGTCGGAAGCGCCGCTTACGGAGCCCAAGGTATTGTCTATCACGGTTAGTGTGTATGAATTAGAGATGTGGGAGGAGGATTGGTTGGATATGCATCGCGACCACTCTGAGCCTGACGGCGGAGAGGAGAATGGCGAGGGCGTGGTGTGGGGGGAGTTAGAGGATTATAATGAGGACTCCGATGAGGAGGGGGTGGTGCATTTGCTAATGTGTTGCTCGGAAAAACGACCGCGTAAAAAAGCAGTCAACATAACAGTGAAGCCTGCTGCAGGGGAAAACGGTTTCATCACGGTTCATGATTATTTATCGACTGTTCATCCGTGGCTCATGAGCTTGCGAGGCGATATCTTGGGCGCCATGGAGATGATGAATGAGGGGGTTTCGTGTGAGATGCATGGGGATGGTGAAGTCATGCCGACTGTGCCGTCATCGGCGTCGGATATCATGGTTAATCATAATTCGCCGGAATGGTTGATGATGTATAGGAGGGCGATTTGGATTAAGAAGCAGAGGAACCCGCCCAAGCTTGATTTTAGTTCCGTCTCCGGTTTTGCGAGGTGAATGGGTGGGTTTACTTGGTCTTTTCTTTTTTTGGAGATATGAAGGGGGAGCGGGGTTGAAGTTCAAAGTTTTCTGGTAGAGAGGCGAGGGTATTCGTGTTAAAAGGGATTTTACATAGATGTAATATCAATCCCCTTTAAGCTTGGCTTAAAAGATACAGTATATACAGTTTCCACTTTCAAACTTTAAGTCCACCGACGACTCGGTCTTGTTGATAGAGCAAGAATTCTATATCTAATTTCCTTTAAAATAGAGAGTTTGAAACAAGTCTTAAGTTTGGTGTTCTTGGCCTGAGGGCAAAGTGAATAACGGGACTATCTTCAATTCCTATTCTTTAACCATGGGAATAATATGTCTAGTGAAGCAGGGGGAAACATAGTATAATCGTAATAAAAACTACTGTCAAAGTGAAGCACATTAAAATCCAATTCATTATCTATACAAGCTAAGCAGTAGCAGTAGCAGAAGCACAATACAAGCTCCCCAAAGCAATCACCGTGCTTCCCACAGCAGTCCCACAAGCCCCATTAGCACAATCCCGAATCCCATACCCAAAATTAACATTACTACACAAACAAGCCGCATTAGAAGTACTAGCACACCCGAGCGTCGACCATTGACTCTGCATATTACTCCAGCAGACTGGCCACACAAAGGAAGAGCATGAACGCCCGTAGCTGTCGTCGTCGGAGTGGCTGTTTGCGTGGCAAGCGCAGACGAACAGTATACCCTTTCGAAAGCCATTACGGTGCTGGCAATAGCAGTGCCACAGGCTCCACTAGAGCAGTCTTGGATACCGTAGCCGAAATTGACGTTGGAGTAGAGACAGGATGGGTCTGGACATGAACATCAGAGAGTGGAGTATTGGGCGAGCATGTTGCTGAAGTAGGTTTGTCCACAGGAAGGAAGACCAGAGAAGCCAGTGACTGTAGCAGTAGTAGTTGCCGATGATGAACTGGTTGCTGCGGTGGCAAGCGCATGTGAACAGTAAGCACTCTCAAAGGCGATTATGGTGCTGGCGACGGCGGTGCCACAGGCTCCGTTCGAGCAGTCGCGGATTCCGTAGCCGAAATTGACGCTATTGCAGAGAGAGCCAGGTCTGGAGAGGAGCATCCGAGAGTTGAGTATTGGGCGAGCATGTTGCTGAAGCAGGTTTGGCCACAGGAGGGAAGAGTGGAAATCGCTGTGATTGTGGAGCTGGTAGTTGCCGAGGATAAAGAGGATGGGCTGGTGGTTGTTGTGGTAGATGAAGATTTGCTGGTTGTCGTTGTAGATGATGAGGATTTGGTTGTTGAAGATGTTGTAGTCGAGGAAAGAGAACTGCAGCTCCCGAACTGAGGTTGGCTATATCAAGTTAACCTCGCATCCCAGGATAGTGAGAGTGTGATACAAAGGCAGCATGTACGAAAAGAAACTTGAAACTCACCATCCCACTCCACAATCCGATATTAGTGACCCGCAGATCCCATTCTTGTTACAACAGTTCCCATAAACCACATTGCAAGTGGTGAAATTCGCTCCTCCACAGGTGCCATCAGTCGTATTCCCACTTAGCCAAGAGGGCAAGGTTGAATTTTACAGCTGGTCTTGTGAAGTTGCCCGACTGGCATAGACCGGTGCCACAACACGTATCACCAGTTCCGCATGTCCCGTTCATGTTGCAGCAATCGCCCCACGCTCCGGCAAAGAGACGCTCGCCATTCTGGTAGCCACATGTGCCATCTGTGCCAAAGACATCGTGGCCCACGCAGGCACCCTCGTAGCAAGTGCCTGGTGCGCAGTCTGCTCTAAGATTTGGGTTTGCCGTTAGTATGGACTTTTTCTAAGTCATGACATGTTGGAATTTCAGGTGATTTACATGGAGTTACCACAGGTCCAGGTGTTTGCGTTGCAGCATTGATATGCGGTGCCGAGACATGTGGCATTCTGGTTTGGGGGACCACAGAGGCCGGCTGTGGCTCTCAGGGGCTCAATGACTGTTTATATGAGATTCATAAGTCAGTTTTCTGAGACTCAAGGATCCAATTGTTTTTGGTACTTACACCCAGCAACGCAGTACTCGGTATTCGGCTGGATATTCGAACAATCCAGGTCCAACTCGGGGTTCAATATAAAGAACGACTGAACAGTAATTCCGTATCGATCAGCCAATGGGTACGCGTGTAGTAATTAACGTCGTTATACGTGGTGGAAGATTAGCGGCTGTTGACCTCACCAACTGTAACGTTTTCAGTGCTGCTAGTGCGTTGGAAGGGGCAATGGAAGTAGGAGCGGTGGAACTAGTAGCGGTGCCGCTGGAAATTGTGGAGGAAGTAGTCACGGCGCGACGAACATTGGTCTTTGTCTATGTAACGGGTGCGCACTGATTGGAGGACGAGACAACTGTAAAGATGGAGAGCAAGACAAGTGCAAAGGAGAAAAAATTGGGCGACTGAGTCTGCCCCAGAAGATCCTTCATGGCTGTTGTTTGAGAGGAGAAGTTTAATAATGGAAGTTGAGTGTGCTCTGAGTAACAGAAAACCACGGTTAGAGAATGTTAAATGTGCTGGTGCCTAGAGTTCTGTCCTGCTTAGGTTGCTGACAGCTTGCCCTCCAATCAGCTTCGTACAGTACTTGCCGGTAGCCGGATCTAAAGCCAAGTGGTTTGAGGAAACTATTCAAAAGCAATAGAATGTATTAATCCATTGGAGTGCGGTGGGGATCTCTCTATCACATGTCTGGTAGGCTGATTCGCCTCGCCACCCCAACAACTTTCTGTCACAGGGTTTTTGGCAGATGAGATCTATACTCTTGTTGTTGCTATGGTGAAGGTTTGTTTATGCATATCTCGGGTTCTGGCAGCCCCACGATTCTCCCTCCTTAGATATCAATATATTCATGATTTTGCCTCACAATATCGTCTGATTCGACGGGTTTGCCGAATTTCCTTCTGACAGCTCCCTTCCCTTCCACTTTAACCACCAAAACCTCTCATGAGCCCAACTTCAATATACTCCTCGCATTCTGATACCCAATCTTCCTCTTGTATTCCCATTCAACTCCAATCTATCTAACCAACAACTAATCTCAACATCATCCTCAAACGGCTAATCTACACTAAACATGACTCGATCGTCTCCAGTTGTTCTCAAAGTATCCATCAGCGCCCCCGTATCCTGGATCCCAGAAGTAGTCACGCAGAAATTTGTATTCCAGTAATGAGACATGGTGTGCTTCGCAGACCAGTAATCAGTGAAATGGCGCATCCGCTGGCCAATCCTAGGAAGAAAGAACAGAAGCCCTTCACCGCAATGCCCAAGAATGATTTTGAGTATTGGGTAAGAGTCAAAAATCCCAGCAACCATAAGGCGCAGTACATGTGCTCATGTCTCGGAGAGAATGCCCAGGGTGAGCTGGCGAGGAAGTTATAGTCTTGGTAGACTCGTTGCTGGTTCGGTGGCGGCTTGCAGGGATGGAGATAGATCGGGACATCGAGCTCAACGACCTTCTCCAAGAATGGAGTGTTGATAGGATCGCCTAAGTAGATGACATCGTTGGGGGAGCCGTTATTTGTGTAGCCGCCGACAAAGGATCCTACCCCTCCAAGCTGCTTGACGCAGCGCTCTAGCTCTGTTGCTGCGGACACAGGATCTTGCAATGTGTTGCTGCGCCAGAATCCAAATCGCGAGGAGTAATTCCTGTTCCTGTAAATCCGCGATACTTCATTATTCATGTACGTTGCTGCCATAGTTGCAAAAGTGGCATTAAAAACCTCCTGGATACTTGGAGCTCCAAAGAGGAGGATGATCATGCCGATAATGGCAGCATACACTGCCGTGACTCGAGAATTGATGTTTGTAAGGCGTGGCAGGACATCGTATGCAGACATTTAGGAGATCGAAGTTTACTTCGTTTGTGAAATTCACGAATGGTGTTGTGTACGCTCCACTGAATAAAGAGTTTCCGACATGTTCTTTCAAGGCGATTTTGCCAGGATTAATGTTGAGGGGTCGTAAAATGTTGGTTTTCCTGAGCTTATGATGATTTCTTGGGGTATGGTTATGGTTTGCCAATGCGTAGGTGAATGCCAAAGAGAGGCAGGTAATGAAGTTGAGACTCCAGGTTCGAATAACATTTCATAGCTGAAGTGTGGAATGAAATTACGGCTTTCGAATATGTTGTCGAACCATGGAAATTTTACAAAGTCGGTAAAAGAGATGGATAGACAAAGTTTTTGGAGTGTAGGAGCTACCAAACTGATTATATGCTTGTACAAGCAAGGGGGGGGTACATGGCATTTGTATCTTCCAGTTTGAGCCCCCCCCCAACCTTCTCCGGGGGGATTACCCGGGGCTTCCACAAATCACGTTATATTTCGAAATGCACAAAATTATTGATACGACACCTTGTATTTTGAATTGGTTAAGATCTTCGTTTGTACACCACTGGAATTTGTGATTTGCTCGTATTGCAAGGGACTGACGTGATGTTGGAAGCCGATTTTGAGCATGCGGCTCTTTCCGTCGAATATTCTGTTGCCTGCTCTTTTAAACCAACTTCGCAAATGAATCATAATATTGTAATACAACGTGTTGAGGCCGTACTTGATACCTTTGCTCCTCCTCAAGGTCAATGGCCACCTAAATCAAATTCAAAGAGTGTATCAAGCAAGCGTCCAGTTTTTGAAATTGACACGAGCTTCTTTGAGTTCCTGGAATTTGAAGGACGATGTAGTCTGATACGGTGATATCTTCCCCAGAGGCTGAGAGCGATCTTAACAAGAAGCAAAATCAGCATCGCCAACGATATCAAATGGGAAGTCAATAGGTCCAGAAAGTTTCAAACAAGGCAGAATTACCCTCGAGGGCTGTGCCAGGCATATTGGATGCAACTGCGATACTAGAACGATTTGAAATGTCCAGGTAGTCGACGGATCCAGGCCTTGATGTATTTTAAGAACGCTCTTCGAGTAGAACTTCAGACCTTCAATTGTTCAAAATATTTGAACGATTGAGGCTCTATTCATTAATCACACATAATGTCGCGCTGTGCACAAATTCGTGGCGGCAGCTCGCCAATTTGATAGAAGTTTGAAATGGACAACGGGCTCCTTGAGTGTCTAAAAAAGAATGCTGGCAGATTTGGTCCTTTTCAAACTTCGGGTTGACTAACTTTTCTAACCCCTTTCACTCTTCCTTCTTCTTACCTGTTCTTAAAAGTGTGAATTAGAGACAAGTGCGCAAGCCAAAAGCCGGGGTATGTGGAGAACGCTTCATGGCGGCGATCAGTAATCAAGCCTCGGCCGGATCTAATGGCGTAAGCGGTCCTTATCCGGTGATGCACGGAAATATTTCTTTATTTATACGATGCTGTACGACGACATAGAAAGAGATTAAAGACATTAAAACATTCTCCGATAGGTTTTCGATGCAATGCGTAGACCGAATGGCGGAAAGCTCACTATATATGTAGATTGTGGTTCGTTGCCCGTTTGCGCGATTTGTCAGACAGTTGACACTGATTGTGCAGTTTCCCCATACTCTTGGTTCGGTTTCACCAACGCGGTCCGCTTTCGTCCTCTCCTCAATGACTATGGTGTCTCTGTCGATATCGTTCCATTCTTCCTAGGTGCTGCACGGGATGGCGTAGGCAACCCCTTTACCCCGACTCCAACGGCCAAACAACCGTTTGCGAAGCAGGACAGCGAGACAACTGGACGCTTGCTTGGACTCAAAGTTGTGCAGCCGAAGGACTTTCCTATCCTTTCCCTGTTTGTGAGTCTCCACACGACTTGATGAAGACGGTAGAATTGAATCTGACCAATCCGCCCAGCCAGTTCGCGTCGCAACATGGATAAAAGACCACTATCCCCGGGATAAATTTGAGGCTACCTTTCCAGCTCTAGCTTCCGGATATTGGAGCAAAGGGATCAACATCTCAACTCTTGAAGGCATCCTTGAAGCTCTTCGTGGAATATTCCCTTCTGCAGAATTGAAGGACATTATGAAGAATGCAGTGACTCCGGAGAACAAAAAACGAGTTGTGGAATTGACAATGGGTGCAGGAGCCTTTGGAGCGCCTTGGATAGTAGCGGTGAATGGAGATGGGGAGAGCAAGGCCTGGTTTGGCAATGATCGGTGGGACCAGGTCTTTGAGCACCTTGGCGTGCCGTACACGCCTGTGAGGATTGTTCCTCTGGAAGAATCGAAGGCAAAGTTATGAGGAAGTCATATCCTGGACCACAGAAACTTACTCCATCTCTCGCGCCCGCATTTAATACTGAAGTCATTGAAGAGATTGTGTCGCTAGTGATTATAATACCATCTCTCGTGGCCTATCCTTTGTATTCGTGTGTCGGTGTTGTGTACCAGCATTTGATACATCGTCCGAAAAGGCAGAATATGATATATTAGCCGTGCACTGTTCTCCTCCATATCGCCGTGGCACTTTCTCGAAATCTTCCATTTCAATCGGAGCCAGTGACGCTGCTTCCGCACAACAAAGAAGAAACCACAATAATAACTATTTCTATCTCTATTCAATCTCTCATCAGAATCTATCAGCTTTCTCATCTCTCCACCAGGGGGGTGACAAGATAATCGGGACACTCGAATAATGCACTCCGATTTTCTCTATCAGCTACAACAATAAAATAAAATAAAATAGATATGCGTATAGAGAAATTTTCAGTGAATAATTCTATGGGTTCAAAAAATTTACATTATGTTGTGTTAAAAAGTTGAATGAGGGTTATAATTTTCGAGTGTCCCGATTATCTTGTCACCCCCTGGTGCTCCTGCCTTCACTGACTCATGGCTCTTCAGAAGGGGCTTGATATCTGAGATTTCATAGTCAATTTCTAATGTCCTAAAAGAATGGCGTGAAGAACTCTCGTAGTCGAACCCAATTCTCTTAAATCCCGTTCCGCCCGATCCCAAGAGTAACCCTCAGAGCTTAGAAAACATGGACTCCTTCTGCGCCCGAACATCCAATTCCTGTGTCCAAGCACTGCGCGGCTGTGTATGCAAATACCAGTATATCCCAGCCAGATCAGTGGGCTGCATTAGATACGCATCAATATCATCCAGTTTCTCCTTTGCACCTTCGCGCTGCCACTGCCGACGCCTCACTCCTCCGACTAGCTTCCCATCAACCGGACCGTCAATGATCAGATGGGCGGTATGAATACCTTTACTTTGGTATTCCCGCGTGATGACCTGCGCCAATGACCGAAGACCAAACTTGCCAGGCGAGAAACTGCTCAGGCCAGGCATGCCACGGAGGGAGCCAGTTGCGCCGGTGAAGATTATCGTGCCCTTTTCCGCAGCCAGCATGTCTGGTAAAACACATTTACTGGACCAAAAGGCGCCAAAAAGGTTGATTTTGGTAAAGCCTTCGAACTCCTCGGTCGTGGTGTCTAGAATTGCTCGTCCATTCACACGACGCGCACCAGCATTGTAGACAAGAACTTCTACCGGCCCAAGCTCAGCTCGAATGGAGCTGAAGCTAGAGATGACCTGCTGCTCGACACGCAGATCAGTCACATAGTACCGCGCAGTGCCGCTCCCGAAGTCTGCGTCGATGCCCTGGCGCATGGTTTGGAGCTTGTCTTCGGTACGGGCAAGGAGGGCGACGACGTAGCCTTCAGCTACGAACCGGCGGGCGACAGCCTCACCGATTCCAGGCCCGGCTCCTACGACCGCGATGACGGGCTTTTGCTGCACGTTATGTGACATGGTCATTCCAAAGAACGGAGTGGATATTGTGGTAGCTTAATCAGAATGCTTTCCTGTCGACGCCCGTAACTGCTAAATCGCCAGAGCTGTTCGTTGAGAAGCGGAGGTGCCTCTACTCTATATAAGAGAGTAAGATGTGAGATTACCTTCACTGGCCCTGGTATAGAAAGCTGGAAATTCTAAACATCCTACGCCGACGTACCGGTATTGCATGTTGTTGAGTAATCCAAGATGTTGAAGAGTAAGCAGACCTCGGTAAATTGTCGTGGTCAGTGAAGCATCCAAAGAACCAGAATTGACAGATTTCGTGACGGATCGGAAAATTGCATGAGAACACACCACTTCTATCTTCCAAGGTAAATATATATATATATTTTTTTTTTGTAAAAAAAAAAAAACCACATGATTTGTACCATCAAGGGCACAGAATCACATAGTCATAACATTTCTCTCCAAAAAAAGTTGTGGTAAGCCGCACACTGGTAAAGCCTAATTTATGCTTAGTCAGCAATGCCATGAACCCCAGAGCCTAACCTCATGGAATATTAATAGCAATAATGGAGCATCATCATCACGCACCTGAAGCCTCAGTTGTCTATCGGCAGACTTTCTCATGTTGCATCAAAGCCGAATTCATCACAGAGAGCCAAATTGAAAGAGGTTGGCGTCAAACTGGTTGAAATGACTCCCGTCAAGCATTGTGGCCACGCGCAGTTTTGCATCAAAGCCCTGCTGTGGATGAACAATATTACCTATTCTAAGCTCGACAGTGACACCGTCTTGAAGCTTTCCCGCTCGCCGTTTCGAATCTCGATGAACATCATCCAGCCTTGGAGTATAGACGTCAGCTGACAAGGATGGCGCACCGAATGGGTTGCATTCAATGAATTGAAATCAAATGGGGGTTTCAGCTGCGCCAAACCCCAGTACTTCAATGTGGACAGCGAATTTTCTGGCAGGTGAACGCTGTTCCCCACAAGCTGTATATATCTCCGCGTGAATTCTTACTAAGTCTTCAATCGCTGTTTACCACAGCATCTACCTCAAAAGCTCTTATGATTATCCTGACTGTCCAGGGTTTGGCAATATATTGAAAATCTGAGGATTAGCATTTCCTCAAACCCTAGGACATAATGGAGGACAAAGAGTCATCAGATACTGGAGCTTGGTGGGAGGAAGCACTTGATAAGTACTACGCCTCAACGAAAACAAATTTGAAAAGGATGTTCCAGAAGCCCTGGTCTATCAAGGCCTTGAAAGAGGGGCAGGAGAGAGAAATATTCACATGTTTTCGCCACGACGGAAAAAGTGTAGACAAACTGTGGTCAACAATCAGCGAGAACTCTACCCTCATCCAAGGAATCGCACAGATTGTTGCAAATGCTGCAAGTGCGGTAAAGTCCCACTTTCTTTGCTCATCGTTAATTCTCTAACAAAATCATTCAGAGATTCCTACCCAGTGCCGCGATCATACTGCTTTTACTTATGTAATGAAGGTATGTCGGAGCTCTTCTCTAATGCAAAATCTTTATTGAACAGGAATTCTAGGCATCGCAAAATGTTTCTGATGACTATGATATGATCGTCAGCTTCTATGGCATCATGAGCTCTCTGCTGGAGAGGATATCTCTCCTAGAGAAGAAGCTGCCAACCGCCAAGCACAGAAAAATTCCAGAGAATTCCGACGAAATATCATCGAGGTTGACCTAGGATTCCTTGTCGATGAAAGCAATGTGCGAAGTGAAGCTAGGAAATCCAAACGCAGCGCTGGTAATCATAGATGAGTCTAGGGCAGCCTTGGAAGATTCCACCAACGGCGAAGATCTCAACTTACTCACAGAGACACTGGGAAAGCTAGGGGCGTACGACAAGATCATATCAGCAGCTGCCAAATTCAACAAGTGGGAATTACTTTTCTGGCTGGATTTTGGGACCGCAGAAGGCAACGAGAGATTATAGCATGCGGTAAAGAGATGTCACAAGGAAGACTTCCTCACCCAAGTGTATGAGAAAACGATCAAAGACGGATACAGGTACTTTGACTCGGGACCAAAACTGAGATTTCAGCTGGCCACTGTCTATCAAATCGTGTTCCCAGACTACGCCAAAGCGAAGTTGATCTTATATCATATCATTGACGGGATGATTGGTGGGCGCTTGTCCACTAATAGATATGCAGGACTCGGAACTTGGAGTTAGTATCCACGGCTCGACTCAACTTGACCGACATTCTCATAGAATTCCACAAGACCAATGATCCAGAAGAGAAACCCAAGCTTTTCAACGAAATGAGCACTCTGGCACATTGGAACAGCATAGTAACTGAAGACGATTTTATCCCTATGAGTCGCAAACCGCCATCCCGTTCGCACTAACGACACCGGACCTGGGCCCCACGTGCGAATTTCAAAACATCAATGAGAAAGTCTTTGTGGCCTGTATTAAAACCTTGAGTGATGATGTCAGCTACAATGATTTTGCTGCCTTCCGCTTACTGGCCAAAGTCCTGGCATGTGTTCCTGGCTTGGAAAAAGGAGGTACAGATTGCTCTTTCGTGCCAGTTCTCTGTTGTTGGCAATGACCTCTTCCAGACTGTGAATGACTCTTTAGCTCCAACCAAGGGTACCTTAGAGAACTCACAACCCGAGCTTTATGACGTAGCAGTCGTTCCTCGATAAGCGAAACCGTGATATCGAGCGCGACTGAGGCGAAAAGTTCAATTGTCGCTGAAAGTGATACTGCAACTCTTTCGACGTATCAACCTCCCGTTCAGGTAAACGGCGCACAGGCTCAGAACTACTGATGACCTTGACCCAAGTACCGACGTCGAATTTAACGGCTGCAAGAAGTATTTCAAAGACTGGAACCAGGAGTGATTTACTTCTCCGTCGTTTTACCGAACGTGATCTCTGTCAAGAATGTTACGACAAACGGATGAAACCGAACAATCATGAGATCGAGGGAGAATGGAAGACTTTCTGCGGTGAAAAGCATCATTATATCAAAGGTCCTGTTAATGGCTGGAAGAGGGTCAAGAATGGTATTATGAGGTGGGGTGATGCGGAGATTGAGTTCAAAAAGTGGAGGGATGAGCTGAGTGAGAAGAGGTGGAAAGAGATCGGGGGAACTTCTGGGAGAAGGAGGATTTCGGGGAAGATATTGTGTGAGATTTCCTTTTATTATTGATCTATTTTCCAGAACTGAGATTGTCTCTACTACGAGTATCTTGAGCTGAAAAAAACACCCGATGGATTTCCACCACAACATCGACGCGTCAACACATCTTCAAAATGATTTTGCCCTTAGTCATAATTCGTTCTAGACATCCTCCACCAAATCTAGACTTCTTGCACATGCTCCACTGTGCTACCGTTTATCTTCTTCTCTGGCATCGGAAGCGTACCACCCACATGAGAGTCCTCCCCATCAAATAGAATGGCAATTTCCTCCAAAGTTGGGCCTTTTGTCTCGACATAGAAGAAGTAAATGATCAGGCACTCAATCACCAATACGGCAATATACACGAAATAAAACTTCCACTGCAATGCTTCCAACCCAATTGGGTTCACGTACTGGTTGAATACGCCACTCAGCGCGGTGAACACAAAGCAGAGAGTCAGCCCTTTCGCTCGGATATGGTATGGAAGGATCTCGACAGTGTAAGAGACAGTAAGTCCAGGCCAAGCGGCTCCTGCTGTGCCGTAGAAGAGGAAGATCATTGCGAGAACTGCAGATCCGGCGCCAGTGCCACCTGTCTTGGCATATACGGCACTGCATGCTGTCCAGATCGTGAAGGAGACAAGCATGCCAAGTCCGGCGAAGAGGAAGAGAACACGACGTCCAACTCGGTCGACGAGGAATGCACAGACAAGTGAAATCAGCCAACACCAGATTGTAAGGCCACCATTGATTACAGCTTGTTTCTTTGGACTGCAACAGCTCAGTATCCAAGAAGGAAGATTTATTTGGAGAACTCACTCGGTGATACCAATAGTCTTCAGGATTGACGACAGATAGTAGGATACCAGACCATTGCCTGAGCACTGTGAAAATATGGCGGTGACGATGATGAGGAAGCACCTTTTCCTGTTTCCTGGGGTGCGCACCAGTTCAAGCCAACCAGTACTTGACGAAGCTTCCTTTTCCAGGTGCAGAGTCTCACGGATTTCTGAGAACTCCCATTTCACGAATTCGTCCGATGCGTCTCCATTTGCATGATATTTTGTCAAGATTTTCAACGCTTCGTCGTCGCGTCCTCTGCTGATCAACCATCTTGGTGATTCCGGGACGAAGAAGATCGCAAGAAGTTGGATACCAGGCATCAAACATTGAAGTCCAGTTGGTAGCCGCCATTGAATATCTCCAGTGAGCGTTGTCAGAGTTCCATATGTTGTCCAAGCTGCAATGATCGCTCCAAGATACCAAAGCGTGTTGTATATCGTCGTCACTTTTCCTCGACTGTTCATAATATCGGAGTCAGTAAAGGTTCTTCTAGAAGGGATTAAGAGTACCGAGTTTGTTTCGGGAGAAGCGAGAATGGGAGGATTGGAGGAACACCTCCTTGCGTCTTCTGAAACAGTCTGGGGTAGGAAAGGAGAAATCCGGGAACACGAACTGTTGGGGATGCGCGATCTCGGTAATGAGTAGTGGACAGCATCCATTGCTGATATTCGCTCCAAATCCGATGAAGAACCTGCCAGCTAAGTACATCGCCTGGGGGTGTGACGCTGGAGGAAACGACTGGATTAGTGCACCCATGATGATGAAGAGACAGCCAATTGCTGTTCCCATTCGCCTCCCGAGTATATCTGCGATATAAGGGGCGAATATGAGGACGGCGAGTCCTCCGAAACCTGGCATTGCGCCAAAGATACCGAGTCGAGATCCTACAGGATGGGAGAAATCTACTCTTTCCGTTAGTTGCCATCGGGATTCAAGGCAAGTGAGTTGTACAATCTTGCCATGAAGTCATTGTTTGCAAACCGTTCAACACACTTCCATCATAACCGAGAGTTGTTGAGCCAAGGAAGAGGAAGGTCATCATGAAATAAAGTCGTCGAAGAAGTGGCTGCTTCCACCAAGGCATCTCCGTAGCAAGGGGAGGGTTGATGATAGCCTCATCTTGAAAGGCTACTGTGCCGGATTTCTCTAAATCAGATGACATTTTGTGGTTGTGGTTGTGGCTGATTGAAGAAAGAAAGTTAGAATTAGCAGTCCAGAGGAGGTGGATGATGCCAATCCTTTCTTTTCATGGTGGAAATCAACAAGATATATAGGATGATTTTATTTTGGGCTGAGATTCAAATCCGCAGTAGAATTGGGAGGGCTCGATGCAGGGACTAGCTTCCGAGGATTTGGGGAGAAGTCTGGAGAAGGGGGTGGTTTTGGAACGACGTGACATCCGAAGTATTTCCCTCAGATCCGGGGCGTAGCGTAGTGTGGGGTAGATGGACCAACTGCCGTTAATATGTCGATATCCGAAGTTATTGCGAGGAAGTTTTGATGCTTCAAAACCCGATCCGCAAAGTCCAAAGCCCCTGGACGTTGACTGGTCGTTTTCGTTGTTGCGTGGTGGCGTTTGTCAGGTTTTACCCCGCCTTGACAGGAACATGACTCGTGGCTTCCCGCAACAAAAAATATGGAGATTGTGGAGGGGATTCTTCCTCTAGCCGCTCCAATGCAAGGATCACACAGAGCTACCTCATTCCCGAAGAAAAGCCTTTCGGATGCGTCTCCCACCATATAATCTTTCGTACATCCGAGCTTTTCCCCCGATCCCCATGCAACTGTCTACACTGCACCAGGGTTTTGATGGATAACCAGACTGAGCCGGCCACAAAGGAGATCCGTCGACGGACTCAACAAGCCTGCGATGCTTGCCGCGCTCGAAAAACAAAGATGAGTCAACATCCAATCCATCCTTGAATTCTGTCTAACTTCATCCTAGTGCTTCTGGGAAGGGGTGACATGCCGCTCATGTCTTGAACTGAAAATACCATGCACCCAGGACAGACCGAGAAGAAGGAGGGGTCCAGCAAATCGGTTCGATTTTTCCAGTCAGTGTAGCCTTTTCACACTGACAGTTCTCAAAGTTACGTAGAGGCTCAGAAGCAACTCGGAAATACCGTCAGCTTATCGATTCTGTCTCCAAGTATCTATTCGACTTCGCCAAGTGAGCCAATTGGCAATGTTCTCGAGCAATTGGGACCACCCTCCTTGATAAGACAGATTATCAATGATTGGTTCGAACTCATCCACTCCGTTGCACCCATATTACATCGCGGGCACTTTCTGGGGCGCCTCGAAAATGGAGATGCCACGCGAGATTTGGAGTTTTGCGGGCTTGTGGTTTCTATTTGCGCAGCTACGGCTGTGAGTTTGAAGAGGAGAAGTTCTGCTCAATATGGGTCAATCACCTTTGAACGATGCCTTGAAGCTGTCAAGGAGAACCGACTCCTAGAAAGCAAGGATAACTTCAGCCTTGAATGGTGCCAGGCGAAGTATAATTTAGGCTGTGCATTGGGCGCAGAGAGAGGGCTAGACGATCCATCAGGCTTTCGTTTCATGAGCGAAGCAGTTATGGGAGTCAAGTATCTCCTCTACTACGAGCTTCCCACTATGTCCTTGGTATCTCAACAATTGTTAAAACGGCTCTATTGGTTGATATTTGCCGGGCTTTGGTGAGACCTTTACTCCCCAGATGTCGATGTCAGCTCACAATATGCTAGCAGTGTAGAGATGTTCGGAAGACCATACATTGGTCTGCTCACTCCTCAAGATGACATCCAGGCATTGCGACCTCTAGATATGACCGATCGGGATCTGGACCCCACCCACATCTCTCCTGTAAAACAATGGCATGGCGACACTATGTCTTATATCCCCGGTTTAAATCATCTCTCAAACCTCTTCCTACTCTGGCATTCAAGTCAGCAGCTTCACAACAACAATATCAACGGCCTTCAAGAACACTTAATTTTGGTCCAACGAGCACTGGATGATTTGCCAACTGAGCTTCGCTGGCGAGGAGGACTTTCCCGTCCACCTCGCAGCAATTTTGGCACCGATGTGCAGGTAGCAAATCTGTACATCGCACAACTTCATATCCGATCCAATCTTCTGGAACAATTAGATCGCCTAGCGAAGGGACAATCGGATCTCACAACCTCTCAAAATATCCTCTCGCAACGTCAAAGCATTGTCGAGGATTCGCTGGAGATCCTCTCCCATATGCCGCGAGAGACTTTGGAAGCTAACGGTCACAGCTTGGTTCCCAAAATCAGGGATATTGGCGCCGCATTACTGGACGAAGTTAGAATGATCAATGGATCACAACTAGTGAACGAACAAGCTAGAACAGACTTGAGAAGACTGTTGGAGAAGTTAGAAAAGTTGGACTTCAGGCCCGAGTTCCATTGCTTGAGACTGGAAAGCTAATGAAACGCATTTCGCGCTCTTTTAAAACACGAACATACATTTCAAAAATCATCCTCATCCTCTTCAATGCTGTAGGCAGTACATTCAGCGATCATTGTTCTTGAAGGAATCGTGACCGCAATAGGGAATCCGCCATAATCAGGGTCCTCGTTGGGCATGATATAGAAGCTTCCACTTCTTGTCTCGTCGCCATTCATAACCCGGGCCGTATGCAACTTGCCGCTGCCATCCACTGTCTTCTCTTCCGAATATAAGATCCCAGTAAAGTTCGACTTGGGGTTCGTACTCTTGAACGTAACTTGAAAGCCCCAACCAATCAGCAGGAATTTGCCATTGCCTTGATGGATCACCATTCCTGCACCCGGCCCAGCTTTGCCAAAAACAAACGCACGATCTACAATCAACTCGAAATCGCCGAACGTTCGCACCCATGGCTTTTCAGGCTTGGTTTCTGAGAGCTCGTCAAAAAAGAATCCCATGATATCTTCCGGCCGGTTGCCTTGCGCTTCCAATACGATATCGCTGACGGAACTCAAAAGGCCGTAATGTTTCGTGATGGGACTGACGCTGGCTTCCAGAGAATCAATCCCGAATGGTGAGCAGCCGATACTTAGGTACGTCCCGTAGGCAAGCCAAACTCTCCTAGCACCCCGCTCGTCCCTCCGTTGCTCTGGTATAAATAAAGGCTGATCTTGATGTCGATACCATTTGCAAACCTCCTCATAGTCATGGAAGTACAAATCTGGTGCGATGAAGTCAAGGGAAGGTGCGTTGAGCTTCCAAACATCTATGGTATGCGGGACAGCGCCACCGGAAGGGTAGATCCCAGCTTTGGCCCCTCCACCAACGACAACCGGTATGTCTTGAAGGTCCAGAACACTCAGATCATCAAAGTTAAGCCAGACGTTTGTGTAGAACGGGATGGGATACTCGGCTTTCCCCGCTGCTGCTACATGTCCAATATACCGTGAGAATGCATTCGCCATGAACATTTCCTCTGCGTCAACCCTTTTCCCGAAAGCCTCTTCCCAAGTCACCATTCCCGCACTAAGCTTCTGAAAAGCTGGAAACCTCTTTCGGAACAGCCAGTGAACGTCGGAATCGTATTGTCGCTGCAAATGAGAGATAACTGCCATTGGAACCGGCTTCTTGAACAGCTCATTCGCAAGTCTCGACCTGTCCCTCGAATCTCCAAGTAATCCCGTCTCGTTCTCCACTTGTACCATTAGTACAGTATTGTGCTTCTCATCAAACTCCTTCAAATGCCGCATCAAAGCCGCGAACGCCCTCCCATCCGCCTTCCAACCCTCCTCACAAAACGGCGACACCAGCTCCAGCGTCTTCATAATCCCGCCCGCCTCAAGAGTATGCACTCTTGGAAATCTCTTCGCGTCCCTCTTCACCCACGCCGGCGCATAAGTACTAAGAGCATTCTTGAAGCTTCCAAACCACAGCAGAACGAGGTGCATATCAAATTTCCTCGCATCCAGAATCACTTCGTCGAGTTGCGAGAAATTGAACTGGCCTTCGACGGGTTCGATCATCTCCCAAGTCACGGAACCGAGGAGAGTGTTCATGTTGGCGGCTTTCATGTTGGGCCATACGGTACGCATGTAAGCGGCATCGCTGAGGGAGGAGTTGTGGAGCTCGCCGGCTAGCATGAGGAAGGGCTTGTCGTGGACTATGAGCTGGCTTGAGGTTTTTGTTTTGCGGAGATGGGGGATTGGAGTGTTGACATTTTCGGGTTTTGGAAGTGGGATTGTGTAGGGAATTTCCCTTGAGGGATCCTGTTGAGACACCATTTTGTTTGTAGTTATTTTCTAGAAAAATAGTCGAAACGATAATAAAGGGAGGATTGTAGGGATAGAAAGATGAGGGCTTTGCAGCAAGAAAGTAAGGGCGCAAAGCAGTACTTTATCCTTCTAGCCCTTCCGCATGGTACGTAAGTCTACCTATGAAAATAAATCTGTCCATCCGACAAGAGAGAAAACAGTGCCGGCCAATTGTGGCCATCCGCATATACTTCGGATGTGGAAACGTGGGGGAGGGTCTCATCCGAGCTTTTTCCTAACATCCTTAACGGCGCCCGCGGGGTTCGCCCTCGAAACTTACCGGACTCAAGATCAGGCCGGGAGAATGGTCTGGAAAGTATTGAGCAGCTTAAAATCTTTGCGAATAATTATTAAGAAGCCGTCAAAATAGTATTAACAGTATTTGGTCCTCGTGTATCTCCATCTCGAACAAACGATGGGTGGTATATCGCTCCGGAACTAGAACGCCAGAACAAGGAGAAAGTGTCATTCATAACCTGCATCATTTCGTACAAACCCCAACCCACTTGAATGAACGCCAGGGTGTTTTCCCTAGTCAACCCATCATCCAGGAACTTCAACCTGCCCTTTCGATGCTCGCTTGACGCAAAAATGGCACGACTCATATCACCAGATTTCTCCGGTCCCCATTTCGATACGTGGAAGCTATGCTTGCAGATTTTGAATACTACAATTAGCCCGAAGAATACTGGGAGCTATCTTTGTCAATATGATTCTAGGGGGAACTGGCATGTGACAACCATCTGGCAATGAACCTCAAAATGCAGTGAACTTACTCCACTCTAGGATACAATCAATCCGATTCGATCAAAAGGCGTGCCAAGAAGCAATTGATTCCGCTGAACAAGAGCAGTATGATGCATGATGTCATACCGTAGCAGGCCTTCAGCCATTGGCCGTGTGACTTGTAGAGATATCGTGGATGATCGCGATGATAGCACGCCGCCTGAGCAGCCGAAACATTGCTGTACTTGACCTCTTGGAGTCTATAAAGTGGGCTAAATTAGTGGAAGTTTGACCTGCGGAATGAGAACGACTTACTTTTGAAAAAACTCAAATATGTTGCCGCGATCGCCGCGAAGAGGATTTAGGCATGTTACTGTACAATTCTGGGAGATTTGTGAGAGTCTCTGCATGTGATGTTAGCTTTGGCTTCGAGAATTCAAGGATGGAACTTGCCTCGTAGGGTTTTCCGGTACGCCTATGTAGCTAAGCAATTCAATTGCTGCTGTTGCCAGAACTGCTCTTCTTGGAACTCCGGAATTATATTTCCTTAATCTACGAGAAATCTACTCCGGGCCCGTCCGGTTTTGCAAGGCAAGTGTATGCAGGACGGAGACGACAAGCATGGAGTTCAGAGCGCAGGTGAATGCCGACAGTAAGAAGATCGAGTTGAAGAAATGAGCTGCTGTAGGCACTATGGAAATCATTTGTTCAGCATGTCTCGTCACCCAACCCGAGCCTCATCGTGACAAATGTGTTTTTTCTTTTTTTTTTTTGAAAAAAGGCTTATGCTATACTTACAGCCGATTTCCAGAACAGCAATAATGAAGATATTAAAGGGGATAACGAGGGCTGTACCATTTCCAATTGTCTTAAACACTCATTAGCTGTCTGTTGGATATTTTGTTGCAAGTTATGCGGGAAAGCTTACCCAGAAAATGTAATCATCTACGCCGCGAGAACCAATGTCAGCTGTTTCTCAAGAGCGTTTCCAGCATTTGAGCTTTATGTATGGGGTTGACATTTTTTGATCTGTCTCTTAATTAACACTCTCCTAGAAAACATTAAGAATGTGTTACAGTGGAATGCACGTTATGCTTCTTATCACAAACCTTCCTCCCCCGGCGGAGGGGATCCGGTCCTTTCTCCCTCACTCACTCGAGTAGACGACATCTCAATATCGGGCGTGACTGCCTCATGCTCGACAAGCTGCTCACTGATAACAATCTCACGACCTGGAGTGAACTCAATGATCTGCGGGAACACCGCTTCGGGTTTCTCGTGGTCCATCATCTTGAGTGGTACCAGTCATGAAGTTCGAGACGAGGTTTCTGCCAAGAGACTTGGTGGGACTTCAGAGAATTGAGTGAGACATTGTATCTGCGAACTGCTGGGAACTGAGGCGATGTGTTACCCCGCCTTACGATGCTATTCTTGAATACAGCCCTCACTGCGGCTTTTGCAGAAACTCCATGTGTCCCTGGTGGGGATAAACGGACCCAAACCCAATTAAGAATGTCGCCCGTTGATCAAAAATCTTGGAGCAAAGGCATTGGAGGGTTGAGAAGGAGGTGTAGTGATGTATAGATGCAATATACCATGATTGTAGGATGAAGAGAGGTTATTGACGGACTGTTATCGGACGAAGGCTGAAGGATTCGTGGTGGCAGGGCAGACGCGGGCGGTGTCCAAATTAACATCTCGACCGGAGAATTTTTCTTGGCACGCTACCGCAATTTAACCTTAAAAATCAAGCTTGGGGGTTTTTGTTGGGGGGAGGGGGGCAGCCTTGCGGACGTAAACAAGTCTTAGAGTACGATACCGAGCTGCAAGGTTTTGTGAACTTCTCCAGAATCTTCAGAAGGTACAACCCGAATTTCAAAGAGAAAAAGAACATTAATAGCATCCTGGACAGCAAAGCACCTAGAGCGGTTTCGAACAGCCTTGCTGTATGTTTAAAGGGCAAGGGATTATTTGGGACTGGGTCGCGTGGACTGCTTTGGAGCTCAGGGCACAACGCTTAAAACAGCGTCGCAAACTGGGCTGGAGGGCTGTTCACCCCACGTCAATGCCCGCAGCGGTTTAACCAAGTTTGCGCAACCACACCACCGGGCATTCAGCTGAACTTACGCGGTGCAGCGAATCCTATCGGGTAAAAAGCTCATGAGAGAATGGTCCAGAGTGTCTTTGCTACAGCGAACGAATAGAATAAAGGCTGGCCTCTCATATTTCTTACATCCAGGATGTTCTTTCGTTGTTCCTAAATCCTCCAGGGCTCATGGGGACCAATTGGAGGCCATTACTTAAGCTCTGGGCTTCACACCAACCAAATACTTCCCCTGCTTGAAGTACGGCACCGTATGAACCCGCATCTCATAATTCTGACCGTCAACAACACTCAACTCGAACTTCCTTAAGAGCGTCACTAAGATGAGTCGAAGCTCCTTCAGCGCAAACCTAATTCATCAGCCTCGTAACATCAATCAATCAATAGCTTTCGACTCACTGTTGCCCAATACAGCTTCTGAGCCCCGCAGAAAACGGAATGAAGGCCTTGCGATCCACCTCGCCTTGCAGCCATCTCTCCGGCACGAACTGGTCGGCCGCTGACCAGATCCTGCGATCGCGCATCGTAGCATCGATGAATGAAGTCACCCGGACCTATTCTCGTCAGTTTTAACGCCTAGTTTGAAGCCACAGACTAGCTCGTCGATATAGAGATATACGTACTCCTGCTGGAATCTCAAAGCCATCCAGGACAATTGCTTTCTCGGTAACTCTCGGAATGCCTGTTCTGACTATGGGCATTAAGCGCATTGATTCGTTGATGCATGCATTCAGGTAGGGTAAGTTTTGGGTAGCGGCGAATGTGATCTCGTCGTCGGCATTTGGGAATGCGGCGTCAATTTCTGAGATTAGGAGCTTAAGCTTGGAGGAGTTTTTAAGGAGGAGAAGGGTTGTAAATGTCGCTGTTGCTGAGGTGGTGTCGCTGCCGGCAATCCTGGAAACCGGTAAGTAGATGGTGGAAACACATGAATAAATTGGGAGTGTGGGAAAGAGCAGATACGAACATGAACAAGCGCATCTCCTCATATATATGCTCCACCGTGAACTCGTCAGGATTGGCATCGTGGGTATCGAGAAAGATTTGAAGGAGATCCTTTTTTTCTTCCCCGGCTTCCAGCGCTTTTCTACGCTTGGAGACAATTTGCTCAATCATCTCGTCCATTTCGGGACTCTTGGGTGACGGCGCGTACGGGATATATTTCAAGAATGGAAATTGGGTATTCAATGCTGCGTTTACCAATCGCTTTTGGAATATGCCTCGAGTTTTCGCGTCATCGGTGCGGGTGAGTTCGAAACTGCCTCCGAATGATGTCGCGCTCATCACGTCCTAGTGGTGTTAGTTTAGTTTGATGCCCAGAGAGACCGGAAGAGGACACTGACAAAGGTCAGGTTTGCGAAAACGCGAGCGAAGTCGACTACCGCGGAGCCATTGCCTTCGGCACATTTCTTCTGCAGCGCTGCAGTGAACATCTGGATACATTCTTGCATCAGCGGTTCTAGACCGTTGAGATAACTTATTGAGAACCCAACGGATAAGAGCCGTCTCTGCACCAATCGTCAGCTTGCGACAGTTCCTCGAATGCTGGCACTCAGACCTTCTGCCTGTAGGCGACATTATCTCTCTCCGTAATCAAATTGGTGATATGAGGTTGCTCCCGAAGCATCTCATAGTCTGGTGCTTTCTTCAAATCATCTTCGACGATGACTTTGTGAATTGAATTTTTGCCACATATCACCACCTCATTAGGGGCTGGCTGTTGTCAGAATAACACGAGCTTTAGGGGTCGATGAGTAATTACCAATGCGAACCACATCTCCATATTTTGCGAAAAGCTTTGGCGATTCATTGATCTGGTTGCCCTGGATTACTACAAGCTTCCAAGGAAGACTGCTAAATTTCAAGATCCATGGTCCTGGAATCTTCGACAACGGGCCAGTGAAGGCCTTCAACAGAACCTTGCAACACCGTCGCAGGACTTCAGCAAGAGCAATGCAGAGCAAAATGGTCGTGTAGCTGTACATTTTTCCGTTTGCTATCGTGAGACCAAACACTTGCGATGAACGGGCGACGCTCGAGGTCTTATTGCCAGGTAAGCATCCAGTTCAGACCGCTAGGTGGGCGGCAACTGTCCAAGGCTGCAATGAAGTCAGCTTACGGAGGTACTCCGTGCCCCGTTTGTATACTGGTACAAGCAGTATCATTGGGTGATCATCCTCTCAATCCATAGGGGCCAGCTTTCAATTGCCAAAAAGAACCTCGGCACAATTTGCATATGTTTTCAGCCGTACCAATGGTGCGAAACAAAGGCTGGAATCCGATGAGCTCGATCTCCAAATCGAGTGCGGATACAAATCCGCAGGCTCAACTTCGTCCCGTCGGCCATACGTGGCCGCAACTTTGAGCTTTCTACTTTGGTCCTTCGTATGACTGTCCAAATAGGGAATGCAAGATGTTGAATGCACAAGACTTTGGGAAATCAATCAAGGGCTGGTAAAGGCCAACACAATGGACAACAGTAGATTTGTGGATAAAACAATAAAACTGACGAGATTCGACCTTTGAATTATATGCACGAACACAAGACGGCTTTTGTTGCATTGTTGTGTCGGGACTCGTAGAATTAAGGATAGCTAGGTCACGACGCGTAACACGAAAATAGCAGTGTGGAATTTCAGTGGTCGGAGCGTTCCACTCGGCGGCTAGCACTGGAACTCTACTTTCTGAAATTTGCTATTATTTCCAAGTCGAGAACAATATCTATTAAATTGGAATATCAATTAATACCTTCTCCCTTTCTTGAACTTCTACTGCTTTTTAAAAGAAAAGAACTACTGCATGATTGAACGTAATGGCATTGCGAGCTGGCACGTGATCGGATACTGTCAGCTCAAACAAAACTGATTGGCGAGAACAGACGCGGCTCCTCTTTTCTCGGACGCTAACCTCAATATTTCTGGCCCCACGAACTGTCGATATGGCGTCCCTCTCTGGAAGCCTCGTATATTAGGACAATGGCGAGAATGGGTGTCTCATGGTGCGAGGTCGCGCACTTGAGAAGATGACTCTTATTCCGCTGTGATATCCACTCACATACCTTTCCCAAATTTCCAGACCCCATGCTATTCCCACTAAATCTCTGCTTCTGCTTAAAATTCAAACGCCTTTAACTCTTCCCATTCGCTCCTTGCCCACATCATTCTCCCATTGTTCAAGCCCGAGTGGGCATGCCACGTCACTTTGTTCCATCTCCATCGAGACCTTCTCGACTGTTGAATGGCTGAAAGAAATCAAAAGATAATTCCATAGCATTCTTCTGATAGTTGTATGATGAAAATTGAGCCCCAACGCCATTCAGAATAAGTCCACAATGTGGGGTGCGTGGATGGTGCCCGGGTTCTCCCACTAAGCACGAGGGATCTTGAAAGCAGCTTTGTGGATAGATCCAGCTGCTGGCACCTGGATCGCCGCTATAATGCCAAGTAGAAGCAGTCTTATGTTGTTCGATGGAGGATGCATCATCGATCTGTATATCAATGACCGGGCTCTGGTTTGTAGCGTACCCATTTCTCGGAGTATCAACGTAGTCCTCATGAGCCTTGTGTTTCTGGCAGGGGTAGGGTAGAGAGTCTCGAAATCGCTCCATGGGAGTCAGTTCCGCAGGGTCCTGAGTAAGCTTTGCTAGAAGTTGAGCCGATATGTCGACCCCTATCATGCGGGAGTATGATTCGAGATTTGTGATCTCCGTATGTTGGATATTGCAGTGGTAGTTGAAGTTCCGTTGGAGATCCTCACGGTGAGAATTGTGTTCACAGAGAACTTGAGGAGTAGTGCCGGTGGAAGCTTTGTTGCTTTGAGACAGACGTGGTAAAGGGTTGGGGGTTGTTGAGTGGGAAGGGACGCCGTGGTTCGACTCGCACGGAAGGGATCGACTTCTTACAGGACGGTGGAAGGCTCTAGAAGGAGTCAATTAGAGACCACAAATATATTGCGACACAGCTTCATGAAGATAAATAACTAAGGGAAGGGCGACACCTCGCCCAGCTGTTACTATCTTACTTGGACTGCCTGAGAGACGTGGACTCCATCATTGCTCCGGTGACAGTACGAGGGGTTCAAGTACAGAAGATTTAATGAGATTTGACGAATGGCACAAGTTCCCTCCAGGTAAAGAAAATATTTAGATATTGAAGAATTAAGATACTTCCAGAAAGTCTGTGGAATTGGAGGTGAGTTTGAGGAGCGTTGAAGGAAGGACCATGGATTCGAGCAGGAGCTATTGCGAGGTACGGGATCTTATACCACCAGTTGGGCACGAGAAAAAGACCGCGAATCATTCTGAAAGTACAGAGAAATCGCCTTGCCACAATTTCGACGTAGTTGGAATTTTGAATGTATAGGTTGGTTGGCTGGGTTCGATCACGAGTAAGTGAGAGGAAGAAGCAAAAGTGCAAAAACGAGTACGGGTTGATATTAGCGAGATGTGGCACCTGTGCAAGCCTCAGCGCTTGCATTCAAGGGATAGAGCTGGAGAACAGTTCCGGTACGGAGTCACCTTTGTATGCGGATTCGGAGTGGGATTCCTGACCCACAGTACCGTATGGTTTGGGCACTTTTATGTTCGCCTGCGTCCAGGGTGTCGATAGCGACTCAGAATTGTTGTCGTCCTCTCCACCTGATTTCCATGTGCAGAGCAGGTAACTTGCTCCTAAAACTTAAAGGGGGAAAGGAAGTCTTGCCCTTTTCATTGCAACTCTCGCTTCTTTTGCTTTGAGTACAATTGTTGAATAGGACTCGGTTGAGTCTCTGGTAATAGCAGACCGGACTCTGAATGTGGTGTTCATTGTCGCATCCAGTCATGCTGTTCGTTGGTGCACCCATGCTGTCTCCACTAAAAACTGCATTTGCAGTTTTCATGCAGGGATTACAGCTGCCCCACGCCCTGCAACCCCGCGTGTATCTTGGGACCTCAGCACTCTATTGTGCGTCGCGAATACAAACACGACATACGAGACGTACCAGTCAATACTTCCTGTCATTCGTAACAAATCTGTGATCTTGCTGTCAATTGACCACATCATTCCCCAGAAAATCGAAGTTGCAGAGAACCTGCATGCACGATTATTGCTTGGGGCTTGCTGCCTTGCCCCACGAGGACCACTCACCAGAATCCCAAACCCATACGTTTTTGCCAAAGGAGTGGAACTATCTTCTAAGAACGTTCTCTTCACTACACCAAGTTCTAGATCTGCTCTGCCCTATTGCCCGTCAACGTTCCTGTGTCGTGGAAGTCAGAACCAGATTCAAAAATGATGCCTAAGAATTGGATGTGCTACAAGGATGAAATCGAGGCACTTTACATTACGGGACGTCACACCCTCGAGGATGTACGAAGTTTTATGTGCAGGAAATATGGATTCAATGCCTCGTAAGCAAAGTTCCTGTGTGCTTGAGTGTAGGATTGTTGCTGACGTTTTCTCGAGGCCTCGCGCATACAGGAATAAGCTTGATGAATGGGAGATGCGGAAGAACAAAACACAAAGGGAGCGCGGACGATGCAGAGGGAATCTTGAGAAAACATCAAAAGGCCCACAGGAGCTGGTGTCAAGGGAAGAGTCAGGTCCAAGTCCGCACGAGATGTCGGGATCTTCTGCGAGGCTAGCGGAACCAGAACATTCCCATGAAGAACAGATGTTGCAAGTACAACATCGTTGTAGCACAGAAATCTCTCCATCAGTCAATCTATTGAGCGACGGGGGTTGGAATTTCGAAGAATTCATCCAAATTCCTGAGGAGCATATTCCGTTGGTGGACTCATCCTTTCGTTTCTCTCCAACGCGGACGGAAAATGAGAGCCTGCAAATGCTTGCCAATTCACCTGAGCTGGCAGAACACGCATTGGCAATCTTGTTGATCAATTGGAATCCACGTACTGATTACATGCAATATGCTATGTCTCTCCTGGAGGAGCGCACTTGTTGCAGTTCCATTCTCAAGTCGACCTCAGTTCAGTCAAGCCACCCATTTGGCAGATCTCTTTTTGAATTAGTCGAGCAGAATGTTCCAAAGAACCAGCGGAAAATTCTCACCGAAGCTTTGCTGAGAGCGGATCTAGCAACTCAACCAGATCTCGCCCACTCGAGCCAGCTTCTACCCTGGGCCGAAATTTGGAGAAAAACGAGTAAGAACGACGATTGGGAAAGTGCCAGATTGTGTTTGATGGATTTCAAAGCAGAATTTAGCGCTGAAGTTCGTGAATGTGCATTGAAAGTTGTTGCGGAGCATTTGTTGAGACGACACAAGGCTCAGATAGAGATTTGGCGGACGAGGAGAGGGGAGCAGAGGAACACCGCCGCTTACATACTCGGGACATTGAAATATCCCGAGGAGCATCGCAACAAGTACCTTGCTATTCTAAACGACTGTCGGCATCGAAGCCTTGATTTGGACTCGTCGTGGTATATGTATCTTTTGGAGATCATAGGAATACACGACGATTACATTAACCTTACGAGATGGCGAGAAAGCGGATCAAAAGTTTTGGTGTGAGGACTTTAAATTAATGGCCGATATTGCAAGAGCATTGAGAGGGAAATTCGATTACCACGATTCAAAGACAGTTGGGAGACCACTCTTAGCGGCCGGATGTCGTAATATCATCATTAAAGTTTGATTGGAGGAGCGAAATGGCGAGGCTATAAGACACCCAAAGAGAACAGCGATCGCTCAGCTAAATAAAAATGACTCTCCATCACATTACTGAGGCTGAACAAGGACAAAGGCTCCCCTGTGATGAGCCACTCGGTTGATGTACTCCTTCGTTTGTTTCCTGGTGATCAGCCTTGTGCAATTCACGATGAAGCTGGGCCTCTAGGACGTTTAGATCTTGCCCCACACATATCAAAAGTCATACGCATAAACGTACTAGCGACTGAGAAATGAAGCTGAATTATTTTTTTGAATACAAAGAAATAGTGGAGGAACTAAAATCAAATCGCGGCAGAGAATGCAATCCACATGTCCATCGCAGACACCCTTAAATCCTGAATTTTAAGACATAGACTAATTCTCGCCGGCATCCATTCTAGCGCGATCCCTCTGAGGTGTACGGAGTGTAAGGATTAGATTTCGCCTGAATCCAAATCTAAGATTTGCCCCTCCTTGAATCTCTTGGGATGTAGCAGCTCTTGATGCGGATCGGGCAGGGTGCGGGGCAGTCCTTGAAGGAGTGGTTCCAGGCGTTCGGGGTGCAATGAACAGTTCTCGATCCAATCCATATCTTAAATCTGCCCCTCCTTGAATCTCTGGGGATGTAGCAGCTCTTGATGCGGATCGGGCAGGGTGCGGGGGAGTCCCTGAAGGAGTGGTAATAGGTGTACGGGGTGTATTCCACAACCTGAACTTTGCCAGTAGTCTTCGCGTCGGGCTTAGGTGAAGTTCTGGGGATAGAACAACTGCTTCTTCTGCTGAGGCTATTTTGGTAGGGTTTGGAGGAGCTCGTGGAGGAGAAGTGGCAGCGGGCGAATCGATCAAGGAAGATGGACCCTCATGAACAAAAGATTTTTGACCGAGGGTAGTGGGTGTGTGGATTACAGACTGCGGTTTCTCTTGAACAGCTGGGTCTAATCAAACACCGTTAGCAAAGAATTAAGGAGTATCGTGGGATCTCCATACCAGTCTCTTCAATGGCAGACGTTCCTTGCGTTGATGCCGTACGACGAGTAGCTGATGTCCCACTGCGTCTGGCATCGCTAGAGGAGCTGGCAGACGTATCGACTTGGGAGGCTTTGGAGATGCTGCTGTCGACAATCGCTCCAGAATCCAGATTTCCTTCGGCAAATTCTCCAAGCCCCCACAGATGGATTTGATTGATCCTACGGACCAGCCTACAATAATCGTCATATGTGTGGTATCCCCCATGGTCGATCTGGCTTGCGGTGCAGCCAATCCACCCCCCTTGTAAATTCACTCTTGGAACTGTCTCAAATATCGCCCAGGCACTATCGCTGACAAACGTGAGGCAATAGTGTTTGATGTAGGGAGGAATTGTTCCTGGAAAACTTGAGACGGTCTTGTACCAAGACTCATAAATGGCGCGTAGAAACGTAGTCGCAGATGCCCAGACTTGCAGTTCGGATAGGTCCCGCTTTTGGATGTTCCTTTGGAAGTTCATTGTAAAATATGCGCCTGCGTCCTGTTTCCCAATCAAGTAAACTATGTTTCTCTCGACCTTCTGCTCCTCATCAACTCTGGCTGCGGCAGGAACGTGTTGACTCTGAGAAATCATACCAGTTTCCCGCCAAGACAGAAAGAATAATGTTCTGATGGATTTTCTACCAGCCGTATTTTTCAACACTGGTCGAATGAAAAAACTCAGAAAGTAATCACTCATCTCACGTTCTTCATCCAAAACCAAGTTGAGATCAGACTTGAATATGTTGAAATCGTGGACCGACTCCTGCACTGCACCTTGGAATTGCTCAACATCTTTGTAGGGGGCTCTCTGACCTCTCTCATTCCAATCGATACCATCTCTCGTTATCTCCACTGCTGCCAGTAGCGGTGCTCCAGCTTTTACCCAGAAGCCATTGTCGTCTGAAACCGGAGTCATTTGTGAGGAGCCTGAAACGGGCACACTTGGGTTTCGCAGTGTAGGGAGTTTGAAATCGCCGTGTCTATACACTCCAACAGACTGTGCCACTAGTTGCCAGAGTAATAAGGTCTCTTCGGAATCGGTGAGCGGAATGTTGTGGTCTGTGGTTCCCTCTGTCAAGTTGTGTGAACAAGGCTGAGTAGGACACAGAAGACGACGAATAGCGTAGCCTTATGATAAAAGTAAGCGACTTTGTAAATTCAACAGTTCGAGAGGCATACCTTGGCTAGCTTGAGTTTCGTAGATATCGTCGTCTTGACGGAGACAAAAGCGATCTTTGCCCTCCTGTTGCACTGTCGTAGGCAGCCCTTGATGGAAAGCGAAAGAAAAGCCTTCGCACTCTTCTAATATCTTAGGGACAGCTATTCGCTCGCTGGCAAGCCACGCTTCTGAAGTTTGTCCTCCCATGCACCTGTCATGCATCGACACCTGATGATCACGAATAGAATCCGAAAAACTTTCTGAAAGCCTAGTCAGCTTTTGACTAGCCAGTAAGATCAGGCGTAACAAGAAATACAAGCATTCAAAAACTTCAAAATTTGAAAAGACGTCTTATGGAAATGGTAGAGCGCAAATTGCAAATCCAAAAGACATTGTAAGGCTTTGATACTTAAGAGAAGATCAACTCACTAGCCATTTCCTCCACGGTAGTGTTATTTGTGATACCGCCGGCCTCTGACGATACTTGAGATCCTGTCATGATTTTACTAGAAATAATTGATACAAGAGAGAAAACACTGTGACCTGCTGCGGGTCTACCTTTTAGCTGCCCAGGAGTCTGCCCCTTAATAAACAAACCCCTTTTTAGCGACGCGTGGGTCTTGCTTGTCATAACAAAGGAGAGTTTTGTTGAAGGTGATAGGCTTAAGCAACTACTTCGCGTTCAGCCTATTAAATCCACACTAGCATTTGGTGGCCCGTGCAACCTTTGGCTGTATTTCCAGAGATTGTATAGGGATACTGTATTAATTAAAAGAAAACAAGGAGTAATCGTAGGCTAAAAGTTAGGCAATTCATTTCAATTACTTAAACGTATCTGTACTGATGACAGATAATATAGACTAACTGAAGAGTTCTACAGTAGACGTCAAGCAACGCACTCGACTTCAATGAAGGCGGGAGGAGCTGGGGTTGGAGCTCTAGCGGCGGCGATTTACTGCTGATAAGAGCTGGGATCTGATTTCGTGGGTGATAGCTTTTCAAGTGTGCTCTCGAAAACCCAGAAATCATACACTACGTAGCGAATCGGCTTCCGACTTTGAACACTTCTGAAAATTTGCCTTCGTACAACACCGAAAACGGGGTATAAGTTAGTCTGGTCCGGGGGTCGTACAATTAATCGCTGTCGAGGCTACCAGTAAAATTCGAAATCGGCTTCACACCTGAACACTTATGATTTAAAAGTTCATAGTATAATGTAGACTAGTACCTTTATGGCTAGTTGAATTTCAGACTCTCCTATTCGTTTACTTCCCTCCAGGCGAACATCAGCGCCATGAAGCAAGCTCACTACCAAAATCGCCTTCCGCCAACGCTAGCCTCGTCGTATCCCTGCATCTCTTATCATCATTTCCCTGCAGTTCTGATAGCGCGATGGAAGACTTCTGGAACTGCAGCAAAGCGAACGTTGTGTCTTCATCTGGCTCCCGAGCTGTCTCCAAATTACAATGTAAGGATGTTATTATTCCAACACGTCGTATTTACCTATTCCAAAGTCCATTAGTATTCGTCACGTCACTCAGCTCGGCCTCTACTACTGGAGTTGTTATAAATCAGTCTATAGATTGGAATGACAGGACAGAACTGAGCTTTACGACTGCTCTGCCTAAGCTGTCTACCGGGACCTTCGACATACGCTCTCACGTTGGTGTGATCATCGTGCCGGAGCTATGCTGTGTCGATGCAAACCTCACGCTCGCACAGAAGTTGGAAAGAGGCATCGTTTATGAACACACTGGAAACGAAATGCTCTCTTCAGAGGAGGGCATTGGTAGAACCGTTCTGGGCAACAGGCCCTTTGTTCGAAATATCACAGCCTTGGAGTTCTGCGGATACACGAGTAAGGCAGTCGCAGATAATCTTAGTAGGTATCAAACAATTACCTAGGCACATCCTGCGAGCTGACCACCGCGCCCAGTCCAAGACCTTCTACGAGTCGGCCAATCGAGATCCAAAAAGCCGCCCTACCGCCCTATCTATTGGAACTGCCACGACATCGCTGTGCGTTTCGCCGTGCTCGCCACCGACAGCACGATACATCGCCCTATCGTGCAGGCGCTTTCCATACTTTTGACAAGGCAAAGCTACGTCAGCAAGACTCCATAGACACATCTGTGACATTGGGCACGCACATTATCACTGGCGTAGTCGACTATGCAGAGCACACAAGGATCGTAGCAAGCTACCACCCGGCTTTCGGTATGGTTCTGGGGGGACCATTGTTGGCATACGAGATGTTCAAGATGCATCGAAAGCTACGTTTCAATCAATGCTGCTCAGTACCCGCTCTATGTTGCCCGTGTAGATCGTTTGTGCTGGCTGGGAATCGTAGAACGACGATTCCCGCAGCTAGCAAATTTGGGATTCGGGAGGCAGATATGGGAGGAGTTAAGGGATGCGGTGAAACCGCTTTCCAAGATACTCTCTGATTCTTTGGGACTTCCAGAGGTCTATTTACTTGATCGTATGTTGGATTTTAGCGTGGGGCAGTCTTTGTATTGACAACTTTTCAGGACGGACTATGTGTTAACGGCCTCGATTTGCAAAGTGACAAGGTGATTCAAGTTACTTTCGGAATACTAAATGTTTATTCCCGTTTGGGAATGCTAGGTTCCTTATGTTGAGTGTATGACGACCAGAAAATGTGAGTCAATTGAGTTTTTAGGTGTGAAGCTGATTGCGCCACTCTGCCTGGGGAAGTAAAAAGTTGGGTGTCAGAAGGCGGCCCGTCATCGAGGACCTCGCTTAGCGTCATCGAGCCCTGCGCAATCACCCCAATTTCGCACCCGATAATCGAGGCCCGTGACCGCCAAGCCCTCACGACCAGGGGCTCATTTCGCAGAGATTACGGTTCGATGACAGCGCTAGACGCGATGTCATGAGGGCGGCGATGGCGCGCCGCGGTCGCGCGCCCCTCTGTCAACGTCTATCGAAGCTCTCTCCTCCCCCAGACCAGTTGCGTACGCCTCCAAGGCCCTCCACAAGTCCAAGCCCCTAGGGATATATACCTATACAAAGTTGAAATCCAAGCTATCTAAGATCATGATCATGGCGGCGATCCTAGCTGACGCGCTGCTCCACGGCGCCCGTACGGCCAGAGACCTCCTGACGCCTCTAGCGACTCCTACTACTGCTCCTACAGTTATGCCAACAGCGCCCCCCTTGACCTAAGAGCTTGGGGCTAGGATCTAGGTAATACGCGACGAGACGCTAGAGTATCATTGTACACACTGGCCGCCCAACACGGCTAGGAACTACGGCCCGAAGCAGAAGGAGTGGAGGACCTGGTACCCCGCGCAGGGCTTCCCTCCTAGCGGCCAGTACCTCCTAGGGGACTAGGTTGATAAGAGCAAGCTGCTACTCTTTGTTAAGGAGGAGGAGAGAAAGAGGAAGGCGAAGGCGGCAGTGGCAGCGGCCAAGGAATAGCCCTACAAGCGTCAGAAGGGTGTGACAGGAGCGGCTGTAGCTGTAACAGCTGGAGGTAGCTGGAGGGCAGCAGGAGGGATCACAGTATATTAGAGAAGTAGCCGTAGGGGAAAAGAGATGGTAATAGTTGTATTCCTGAGCCTTCGTACTATCTGATTTCCAAAGAAGCTCAAGCTTGCCCTTTTTTAAGTAGGGTTGGCAAGCCTTACTTATACTTCACATAGCAGC
>NXFV01000171.1:0-51428 GCA_002803225.1 Gamarada debralockiae | reverse complement strand
TTTTTTTTTTTTTTTTTTTAGCGAATTTCTCTACCCTGGCTGAGCTTTGTTGAGTATATGCTCGGTATATGCTTCAGCTTAAGCATATACCGAGCATATTTCAACCTATACTTAACATATGCTTACAATAAACTATCGTGCCCGACGCCTATCTCCTCAACGGGGGGAATCCCCTCGAGCCCCTACCCCCCTTTTGTCGGGATTAAGGGCGGCCTTTTATAATCTAAGTAATATTTATATACAGCATATGCTCAGAATATACGCGTAGTCAAAAGCTCCGTCAGGGGAGAGAAATTCGCTTAAAAAATGGTGGCGTCATTCTCTACCCTGACGGAACCCGCAGCTTATTTGCGATACTGTTTCTTAAGGACGACAACATCGCTAGCAAAGGTCTACGAGACCAATGAAATTGTCCATCTTTCGGCCACTCTCTTAGTTAAATGCCATATTCCTCCCATCTTCGTTTGTTAATTCGAAGAACTTATTAAAAAAAGACAAAACGTGACATGCTGGAACAAGAAATTCAATCAATTATTATCACTCTGCTTCGTAGTCCTGCTACCCCTTGGAGGCCTTGATCTCCCCGGGGTCCCTGATCTCCCTGTGGGCCTCGATCTCCCTGTGGTCCCCGATCTCCCAGTGGCCCCTGATCTCCTTGTGGTCCCCGATCTCCCCGCGGTCCTTGATCTCCCCGTGGCCCCCCGTCTCCCTGTGGTCCCCGATCTCCCCGCGGTCCTTGATCTCCTAGTGGGCCTTGGTTTCCCTGCGTGCCTCGGTCTCCCTGTGGTCCCCGATCTCCCCGCGGTCCTTGATCTCCTAGTGGGCCTTGGTTTCCCTGCGTGCCTCGGTCTCCCTGTGGTCCACGATCTCCCCGTGGTCCTTGATCTCCTAGTGGGCCTTGGTTTCCCTGCGGGCCTCGGTCTCCCCGCGGCCCCTGATCTCCCAGTGGCCCCTGTGGGCCTTGATATCCTAGCGGGCCTCGATCTCCCTGCGGGCCCTGACCTCCCAGCGGTCCCTGATCTCCCTGATCTCCCCGCGGCCCCCGCGGCCCCCGCTTTCCTCTCCGACAAGAGACAAACACGAAAAGCACTAGAAGAACCCCAAGAATGCATCCTACTATAGCTGCAATGTCTCCTCCAGAAATACCATTGCTACTGCTATAGACAATGGGTTCAATGGAAGAAGATGTGGACTGGGGTGTGGGTGATGCGGCTTGTCCGGTTGAAGTCATTTGCCCATTTCCTAACTCGATGATTGTAGTATAAGTTGTATATAATTGCGTGATACTAAGCGTAATAAAGTAATTCGACCCTGAGACCATTTCTTGAAGTGCAGCGCTCGATGCAAGGCTACTGCTTGAAAGCGAAGATATTAACATGATGGCGAATTGTGAGCACAAGGCTGTTATAATCGCTGCAAAAGCAAATCGTGGCTAGAAATACTAAGGAGGACCAAAGAAAGACTGGGGAAAAGAGCGGTCCATTTTACAATTAAATCATAAAGATATATTATGCAAGTTGGTAGCCTTACATTTGCGGATCTTCTAGGTGGCAACCACAAGTTAAGTCCCTCAGCACTGTCTGTTAAAGATTGATCAGGGCGTGATTATCATCGGAGATGAGTAGGAGTCGGTGGATGTATGTGTGCACAACTGGCATGACTTGGAGCAGAACGCTACAATAGGAAACACTGAGGCTGCAGAGGCTTATTAATTCGAGCGAAGAAAACCATACAATACAGTATTGTGCCGTACTGTATTGTATATGTGGTCGTGTTTTACTGGATTGCGATTACATTGGATTGCAGAGGGTTGCATTGGATTTGACATGATTTGACGGGAGTTCAATCCCTAGCATACATACTGCATATGCGCGAGCCCTCCACGAATGTCAGATCCAACTCTGTGTCTTGGATGGACGAATCCTGGGAGAACGTCTTTCTATATTTGTTATGAGTTCAACATGAGTCCCGCACGGATTTATTCAGAGTGAGGATCTGGAGGTCTACCAAAATGCCATAGCGTCGGTAGACGAAGACGGAAATTCTCGAGATCCAAAAGAGTATCATTCTATATACTTAATTGAAGATCTTTGTATTCGGGTTTAGTTTCCAGGACCAGATTATAAGACTACTACCCAGTTCCCCCCTTCAGATACCAAAGGCCTAAACAAGGCTTGCGATCTTGCTACGTAGGTCGACCTTTGAGGCCATGGCGGAGAATATGGATGTTTGAGTTTCTAGAAGTCGGTTTGATCTTGCAGTTTGCCATGAAAATCTCATGCTCTATTGAGTCAGGGTCCCACACACTGAGATGGTCCCCCAAATACGGATTTTGCGGAGCATGGAGTCTATCGAAAATCCACTTTTCTTCGATGTCACTCTTCCCTGAGAAATCATTCCCTTCGGCCAGGTTCTCGCTCCGAGCTGTCGAAGAGGGAAGTCACAGACTCTATGCCAGGAAAGCAACATGTCAAGTTCTTTGGGATGTTGAAAGAAGCAACCTTTGAATTCACTAGCCTAGTAGAGAAGCAATGCCGTTGCTCCCTTGTCTCTTAGTTCCGAAAGGAGTTTCCGGTAAACAGTCCACTTGAAGATGTTGCCCCTGCTCCGCCCCTATCAGTTGCATAAGAACAGGGTCTGAGTAGAGTAATAGAGGCTCTTTGGCAGCGTTCAAAACAAAGCTTGGCAGTGATTGTCTAACCATTGGGCATGGCCAAAGGAAGACACGCTCATTAATGAACAGCTCTTCTCTACAGGGACCGCAGCCGTGAGCGTTGAGCCAAATTGTTCGCCTCCAGAGCACGCGGCCATTCTTAAGGAGACATGATGTATTGTATTAAGAATTAGGGACGAAACTCCCATTTTCCCGAACATCATTATTAAGGACTAGCGACGACAGAAGACGGGTCTCATTTGCAGGAATTTCCCACAAGTGCCTGCTGGTACTCTGTACACGAAGCAGATGGCCCTCACGTAGACGTGATCTATCACTTTTGACGGACGGCTGACCCCAATTCTCTCGACCTTGAATAAATGTCATAATTTCTCGGGACCCACATCGCACTTCCAGTTGATGAGTTAATTCCTAACCTTCGTCATCGATGTTCCAAACACACCGTGCGCAGCCTCTCCAAGATGGACTAGCATGAACACGGAGGTGTTCCTGCTTTTGGAACACAATGCGTCCTTCATCTCAACTTTCCATGACCACATTTCGTCAAGTTCTGTGGAAGCTGTGGCGGGAAAGATTTCCCCGCTGCGTTGTCTCAGGTGTGTTCTGTTTCGAGCTCATCTTGGCGGGGTAAGCAATTCGCAAGGTTTAAGGTTGAACTTTATTTGGGTTTGTTTCGCAGATTGTTTGGCATGGGAGATTGATGCGAGTGGTCAATGTACGGAGAATTTATGACTGTGCTTTGCGACTGGTTTCGCTTTGAGGTTAAAGTTCCTCCCTGCTTCTTCCTGCCTGCAGACTGAACGACTTGAGTTCTACGGCATTGGATTGTATCTCAAGTTCAGCAATAATACTGCAAATTTGTGAACTTGTCCACTTGTTTTACGATCTCGACAGATTGTGAACAATGTCGAGTCTGAGTGTTCTGGGGAGAGACTCGAGCAATGACTACGCAGTTTCAATTCATTGGGGTACTCGACAGAAGGGACAGCCAGATCGCCAGATCGCCAGAGCACCCAAACAACCCGCCATGGATCATCCAAGTCTAAAGTTAGATTTATCATCCAAAGTATCCAAAGTATAAAGCTCAAGCCTCCACAGCGGGATAAAGTTCCCACTCAAACTCGAATACCCCGAACTCAGTCTCATGTGTGTAGGCCGATAACTCTATTCCGCCAATATGCTCGGCCCGTCACGCATGCAGAAGTCTCTACTTAACCAAGTGTTCGTCCATAATCCTTTCTTTTCTAAGACAATACATTAGTTATATTTCATCTTTCGATTCATTCAGTCACTCCCTTCCCGCATTCGATATGCGCTTCTTTACCCAACAGACACTCATTTTGGCGCTCGCCTCATCTGCTTTGGCATTTCCATTCAGCCTCCATTCCAAGAAATCCACTGTCGAGATTATCCCATTGAACACCAACGCCTCAAACGGTGGCTCCAGCAGAAGCAACTCCTCTTCATCTACAAATGCCACTCCCTGCTCCCCCGCTGTCATGGCTCTCGCCTCCGGCATCCAAGACAACATCGCAGACCAAAACAACGAGCTGAATACCGTGACAGCTATGGGCTCAATCCTCTCGCAAAACCCCGTCGACAGCACGCTCTTCGGCGCCGCACAAGCCTCACTCATGGGCTTCGTTACTAAGGGCATTGCCATTCGCCAGAACAATCAGAAGATTGCGCCAGCGGGCAATCCTGCCATTGCAGGATTGGCGATTGTTGCCAATGCACAGTTGACCGAATTGAATTTGACGATGAGTCTTGGGGCCGGAGGTGTTAACGTCGCCAGGGATAATGCAACGGTTACGGCGTTGAAGGGAGATTTCAGAGGAGGGATTATGCAGAATATGAAGAACCTGGCGGCGGTGAGTTACCAATTGGATTGATATTAGTGAAGACGGTGCTAACTCGTTGAACAGGCAATGTCTAATTGTACAGCTCCAGCTGGGTCTGGGACCACTGCCCGGAAACTTTAGGGGGTAACGGGGAGGGGTGGGAAGTACTTGGGGGTACTGGATATCACCGAGTCCAATGATGAGTAATGATTCTTCTTTGTATATTGAGTTGGTGGAAGGTAAATTTGTACAGCGTTTACCTTAAGATACCGTTTCTCTTGAAATATGACAGAACGAGGATATGGGTAAGTTAAAATCTCTACTTTGGCAAACCTGAAGAATTACATGGTTCTCAAGCTGTGTTAATTTGTGCTGCGTGCGATGGGCTTGGTGATGACTTCGTTGTTGGTGTTGTTGAGGGTTCTGCAGTGAGAGAAAAAAAAAAAAATATTTTTGGGTTTTCAAGAGGTTGGATCTGAATCCAGATTCAGACAAGAGCAATGACAGACTCTGAGGAGGAAGTTTCCAAGCAGAAGACCCTATAGTCGTGGATCCAGTCCTGATTGATATATGAAGATTTGTGATCTGTCAAAGGGTTGTCTTTTAAGGGTGGCCCCGTTAATTCACTTCTCTTCAGCGTCACTTGAGAGCCACTGAACCGAGGTCTATTTTGAATATCTTGATGTCACTGAATAAGGAATAAGTATAGAGATAGGAATCCAAACGCCCAACATCAAGATAGCCAATCCTTGCCTAATGAGAGCCGTAGCATCATCATCTTTCCGTTTCCTTCCCATTCCCACCATTTTCGAATCCGTACTCCCATTCCATATATACATGAAAGCGCTCATACGCTGGTTTGACGTGGGCCTAATGCACTCTAAAACGCCGTCCAAAACTCTTTCGTTCTCATATCGACATAACCCGATCCTTATCTCCGTCTCCTGAGACTCAACTTCCCCAACTTCCATTCCGCCTACTTTCTCTATGCTCCACAACAGGCAACTCTTGACTCTCTCTATTTCCCTTCCCCCCAATCTTACTAACGATCACCGAGAATCGACGACTCAATCTCCGAATCGGCGTACTAGGCTCCTCCTTCTCGCTTCTCGCATGTCTCAACTCCCCCTCATCGAGCCCCAAAGGTTTCGCAGGATCGACTTGATGCCTCGCGCCTGGCACCAAGTTCAAATAAACAGGGAATATAGCACCGAAAGCAAATAGCGCAACAATAACGCAAAAGCTGTACTGAATAGTCTTGTGAGAGACCTGTTGCACAGCATACATCACGAACTGGAAGATACCGCCTCCAGAGGCAGCAGCCGTGATGAACGCAGCAGCCATCTTAGTATGTCGTCCCATGCCGCGGAGTCCGATGGCGTAGACGATTGGCCAGACGGGACCTTCGAAGAAGAAGAATACTAGGGCTGGGGCAGCGATACCGTTTGCGGTGAGATTGAGGGACATAGTGAGGGCTGAGAAAACGATGCCGCCGACGAAGATGAATAGTAGTAGAATGCGGGGAGGGATGATGAGACAGAGGAATGCAAAGAGGAAGCGTCCAACCGCGAAGGTAGTTTGTGCGACGAGTGTATAGTCGTCGATTGACATGGCCAAGGTGGTGGAATTGTTTGGTGTAGATAGCATGGTAAGTAGGCCACCGAACCAGACGGACATACTTTCTTGGGCTGCGGTGTAGACGAATTGCGCGAAGACGGCGAGGCCAAGAGTGACGTAGATGAGCGGGAGGCGGGGTGTGAAGATTGTGGTAGATTCATAGATTCCTAGGTCGTCGGCTTGGATTTGGAGATCGCTGTCGGTCGCTTCGGGTAGGGGCATGTAGTAGAAGAAGAGGGCTAGGATGACAGTGAACAGTGCGACGGCTAGGTAGGTCCATTGCACGTCGATGAGAGAGAGGTCGCTGACGAAACTGGAAAACAATGCTTTCTGGGCGAGGAGCTGGGAGAGAATGCTACCGACGGCTTGGACACCTTGAGCCAGGAGTAGGCGGTATTCGGCGTATTGGGAGGGGCCACAAAGAGCGAGAAATGGGTTTGCTGCTGTTTCGAGAACGGAGAGTCCAAAGCCGACAACGAAAGTAGAGATTATAAATCCAGGAAAAGAGGTTAATACTGCAGATGGCCAGAACATCAAAGTGCCGGTTCCATAGATGCAAAGACCGGTGATGAATGTTGCTTTGAAACCACCGTGTCGAAGGGTCCATTGGCCCACTGTCAGGGATCCAAAGAAATATGTTCCGAAGTAAGCGGTGGTGAGACCAAGCGTTTGGCTAACGCTTTGTCTAGCTACTTTTGAGATTTCGTTGTTGAGTGTATTGAGGAGACCGTAGGAGAAACCCCAAAGGAAGAAGAGGATTGTGACTGCGGTGCAATATTTGAAAGCTTCGGCTCCTTTCGTTTTGAGCATGCTTTTCGGCCGTCTCATGTCGATAAAGCCGAAGTAAACTGTGTTGTCTGTTGCGTAGGTGTGTTGTGTTTGCGTTCGTCCGAATTCCATCCCTGGAGTTGTGAGGAAATCCATCATACCCATCTCCTCTTCCTGGTTTCCTCCAAGCTGAGGTGGGGGCAAAGGCCGAATGCCAGGAACAGGATCCGTGATCGATGACAGTCGGTGAGCAGGCTCGGCCGGAACATCAGGTGCGACTTGAGAATCGGATGACACGGTCTTGTCTGTTCCACTTCGGGATCGGTCGGTGATCATAGAAGGAAGGATTCGCTTGATGAGTGGCTTCAAAGTTGGGATACAAGCGCAAATGATACCAACATTTACCTCAACAGCGCTCCACATCAATGCCGTGCTAGCGTTCCATGAGAAATTGAATCCAGTACCTAGTCGTGCTTGGTCGAAACTCTGGGAGTCGGCAGCCTGTTGTAAATAGTAGATCCGGATGACATCAACAACAGTGACGAAGATACCGAGGGCGAATGCTAGGACGAGAACTGTCTTTTGTCTTTGCGGTAATCGCATTCCCGTGAGGACGGGGATCGGAAGAACAAGGATGGCAAGGTCGGTGATGATGTTGACTGGCGCTGAACAGAGATATAGCGTGACGATTGAAAAGCATCTCCCAGAAGTGTTCAGTGTGTATGCGGCCTTTGGAGGATCGCATTGGAAGGCATTGAGGAATGTGAGGACTACCCCCGCGATATTAACAATTGCAAGTGTAACGTAGGACGCGATTCGAAGGAGCTTCTGTGTATTCCTCGCCATTCGAAGGTAGAAGATTAGGATGGATGTCTTCGTGGCCATCAACGCCGGATTGTAGAGAATGGTGAACGCATATTCGGTCTGGTGAAGGCCTGTGAGCCATGAATCTGGAATATCGGCATCGTGCCTCCCTAATCCTTTGCTCGTTCCATAATCGATCGAGAATGAAAGTCCGAACGCAATGCACTGTATCCACATTAGCGCAATTCTTCTCCGCAACCTAATCCCAACTTTTCTCTGCACACAACTCACCCAAGATAGAATGATACACCAATCATCGGCTGTCCGATGCTTTAATATCCCAAATCGACTGACTAGCCTGGCAGCGACGAAGATACTGGCTAGTATGAAGGTGGTGGTTGTGACGATAAAGACGGCTTTACCGCGAGAATGGTACCCGCTGATGGAGGACATTGGAAAGCTCTTCTCTCGTATTCCCCAATTGATATGTTGTATTGTTTATCAAGTCATGATTGACGGCGATTCCAACCTTCCATCGGTGTTGACGATGTTCTTTCTCGGTCGCCTCCTCTTCGAATTGACCGACGTCAAAGAATATGAGATCGTGTGTCTTGTGTGGTAAATTATACCTGAATCGAAGCAGCGTGTAACCCTCCCTCTTCAAGCAATTCCAAAACCCATTCGCAAGTCGAGGCAGTTGAAGCTGACAGTCAGAAAGATAGGTCTGCACGACGCAAGCCTTTCCCTCGAATTCTCGTCTGCGCTATGACAAAATGCACCACACTCCAACATACCCGACCGCGGACCCCCTCCCAGATTCCGAGGGCACAGATGGTCTGCCATTCGCTGAATCGTTACAAAAGGCGGCCAGCCACCAATCCCCAACAGTTAGAGTTGCTTGCTAAAGTGTGTAGTCGGAACCAGTCGGTTTCTGAGACTGGAAGCGAGGTTGCGGGGGACCCTGGCCAAAGCCCCTTCGGAGGAGTCGGTCTGAATACAGGAAAAAAGAAAATTTGCACCAAAGTGGACGACACTAAGTTCACGTGAGCCTGGGTCACGGCCGGCAACCCTTACTGCTAAAACTTGCTCGCTGCTTTTGAATAACGAGCACAGCTAGAGATCAGGCGTTTTGCAGTCTAAGCTCTGAACAGAAGCGTTTTTGCGCTGCCGAGCCAAGCGATTCGCCTTCCGTGTTCTGTCATCTCACAACGAACTCAGTTTGAGTGGAAAGAGCTTGTTCGATATAAAGATGGTTGAGATGCAGCAAACAATTCCCACGATCGTGGATCGCTCTTCAACGCCCTGTGGCCAATCTCGTGGTCCGGTGGCGTTGTACCCCGCATACGAGGGATACAGGGACAGGGCCCAGCGCTCAGGGCATCTAATTGATGCCTGATCGAAAGTCGGCCCGAGAAATTCAGCCAGCGGGATTGTGGGTTTACACGTGACTCCATTCCTTTTTCTGGGGCCGGAGGTTGTCGCGGTAGAGTATATTCCGGAGTTATTCGATCGTTGCGCTGAGAAGTAGGCATAAGAGTGGGGAATTGCGGAGTCGTTGAATTTTGTTGACGTCGTACAAAGTCAAGCCAAGATGCAGGACAAATTTTCGGAATTGCAGGGCTGTCATGAACAGCCTCGCCAACCTGAACCGCAGAACCCAAGTCATCCTATGCAATTCTCAAGTCCAAACCTGCTCTAGTGTAACTCTGTGAGGTTACCTTTCGGATACCCAAAAGTGCAAGACTTTCAGTTCTTTGTGTTCTCTTTCTGCGTTCACTCGGAAGTTTGTGAGGGTATGTCGCTACGAGGCTGAGCTTGAATGAACGAATGTGGTTGACTACTCGGCAGCATCGTTGTTTGCGTCTCGTAGCTCACACCCACGAAATCGATTTCTTAATAGTCTGTTCCCTTGGGGGAAACCAAGTATCTGAATTGAAGCGAAGTTCTCGTCGTCAGCTCAGTTCAGCCTTGGATTGATCGACAGTCGTGCAAGCCGCATCCTGCACGGCCGTGATGCGCAAAGCTGTTATGAAGTCGCACCTACTTAATGTATCACCATTCAGTTGAATTTATTTGACTTTAGTATTTGTTGCGTTGGTCTTGGCGAAGGTAGTTGATGCTACACTATTCACAAAGTTTGTGATGGATGTACAAGCCAGCCAAGTGATGGAGAGGTTCTCTTAAGAAGAGCCAGCGAAGAGCAAGCGAAGGTTGGAAGTATTGTTCCTGGTCCAGAAGGCCCTCCTTGTGATCAATTAAAGGAGTCTATTGAATTGCAAGAGTCCGTTCCATTTTCCCACGCACAAGACTTGTCCACCGAAGTCTACTCCTACTCTTCTCTGTCAACACCACGATCAATCCGCCTTCTGAAAGTCCACGGACAAAACGCGAACGATCTAATAGAATACACACTCCAGAATGTGAATCTAAACGACCTGTCCTTCTACAGTTGCCTTTCCTACACTTGGGGTAGTCCCATCCCAGCGGCTCCTCCGGGGAATCAAAGAACGATCCAGCGATCAAATGGCCCATTAACTAAACGGAAACCTCTTCGTCGTACCATAAAATCTCTACAACGCACTCCAACGTATTCCCAAGTGGAACATAGCCGAAATCGAGGACCGAGGCTCCGAATTCAACAGGACACCATTGCACGATGCCGCGAAAGACGGAGACGCTGAGAGGGTCAGCCATCTCCTTGCCAAAGGAGCGAACGTTCGGAGTCTAGACAATCGTGGAAGGACTCCATTGTATTATGCTATTCGGAACCAGCACCCTGCGGTTATCAAGCTTCTCGTTGAAGCTCAAGCAATACCCGCAAAGTACGAACCGAGGACTCAGGACTTGTTCCTGTGAAGCAACACAGCTCTCCTAATGTCGAATCCTGGAAACACGGTGAGGAACATCCCGGCGAAATCTCACTCGAGGCAGAAATGAGCGCGTACCTCCAAAATCATTGCCTACCAGAAGAATCTCATGACCTCAAAACTCCGCCTCGCCGTCCAGGCCATGGAGAAGACTAGATCTGGATCGGCGCAATCTGTATCAATCAAGAACGTATGAAGAGCGGGGCTCCCAGGTCCAACTCATGGGCGATATTTACTGCTCTGCAAAAAACGATATTTGCTTGGATAGGCCCGGAGGATGAACATACGACACAGGCTTTGGAGGTATTGGAGCCTGTTCCCTTCGATGATATGAAGACTAAAATGGAGGAACTGGACGATTAGCAAAATGATGGGTATTCATGATGTCTGAATTAGAGTGATAGTGTCCCTGTGATATCTCCTTTTCGGGTAATGGAAAGAAAGAGGGTAGCTAGTCGGGGTCCTTTGTCCATACCTCTTTCTGTTGTATTTAGAGCAATATCTGTTACGAATCAAGGTATTGAATTGAATATATCCCACTAACATCCCGCGGCCTATCTTTATTCAAGTGCTGTAGAGAAAGCCGAGAAAATCGTAATGATTAAATCACGATAGATGAACCAAGCCATACGAATGTTACTTCGTACTCGGATTAAATCACGATAGATGAACCAAGCCATACGAATGTTACTTCGTACTCGGATCGCTCTCAACCTCAAACTTTAACTTAAGGAACTTCCCGAGAGGGTTTTGATTTCAATCAGGAACCGATGACGCACATGCTTCCCGGAGGTGTAGGGCCGCAGGTACGATTCGCGTAGTCACTGAGGGGAAATAACCACGTGAGCGGGACCATCTGCCTTCAAAAACAGCCCGAGTCTTTACCCAATATTTACCCAAATATACGACTCAGGTTAGGGCTGGGCGATTTAGCATTATATAATTATATAATTGAACTTGCTTTGAGCATTATATTATAGTCAGGTCGCCATTATATATTGCATAAAAGTTGTACTTAATATTAGCATAATTATGCATAAAAAGTAGCCTAGAGAGGGATAAATGAAAAGTAAATTGAGTATAAAAGCATAACTTTATACCCCTTAGGTAACCCTTTCCTTATTTGGTTAGCGCTATAATTTAATTTATAATCAGCTTTTTATCAGATTATATGATTATATATATTTGGGTCGGGATTATATATAATTGCTCACCCCTACTCCAGGTCCCTGTACCCTTGGTATCAAAATAACAATCTCCAAGCTAATTCTAGCCAATCTTCTGGCTCACGTTGATTCTAAAAGCCGATTTAAACACCCGTCGGAGCACTTATAACCCCTCATCAACCAGCCCAGCCTGCCTCTTCAGTTTATTCAGCCACACGACCTTCCGTCGTCTCCGTCTGCACACCCATCCGATCATAATCTCCCCACATAACTTCATGCATATGCAATAATGCCAAGGATAGAAAGGTTTCAGATCTCAAAAGTTACCTGTCCCCATTTCCAGCGGCAATGTAACGGTGGCGTTCTCTCACCCCGCAAAATCCCCGCAGAATCCTTCCATGGGCATTCGATTGCAGTGGTCAAAATGGTGTCGTGATTGATGAGAGGATGGGGGTGCAGAGTCGCGATTGGAGGAGAATTATCGGGCCGAAAAAGCGCCGACGTAGGAGGAATCTCCGACCCTCTGACTAGAATTTTGTCAATAGTCTTACGGTTCATGTGGGGGATGTGCAAAGATATCTATGAAAAGGGAGGAATGAGGGATTTAGTTCGTTTTGGTCGGATTAAAGGATCTTTTTAAGGTGATTGTGGCGTTGTGGGAGGGAAATGGGGGAGGAGAACCAGGAGATTGTGAATCCGGGGGGGTGATTAGATACCCGGTGGGATGAGGTACCTCTGTACCTGCCCCTGCTCAGACCAAGATCGGTTGGGAACTAGTTCGAAGTTAGAAACTTACTCTATAGATGAGTTTTGAATGAGGCTGAACTGAAGGGTTTTCTGAATTGGATTTGTAGACAGTCCAAAATGACTTCTCTGTCGTGAATAAATACATTATATACAGTTCGAACTAATAAGCCTCCTGAACTCCAAGCTTGCCTGACGGCTTGCCTGCTAATGATGATCCGTCATAGAATTCGTGACCTGAACTCCAAGCCATTTGTCCTTTCAGTGTCCTATATATCGTGCGCTCGCTTGCAAACATGCTCCCTTTTATCAGATCGAACAATCCCCCTTCCTTTATGTTGTAAAGTAGATGAATCGAAATCGTAGATGCGCAAATGGCCCTAAATTCGTATTAACTTCGTCGGGTCTTTCTCGCGCGTCTCAACCATTTCCTCCACTCAAGAAGAAATCCAATTCACTTGGTCCACCCCTCGAATGTTCGTTCTCAGCCAACTGCTCAAGCAAGCTCAGAAACGGGTCTTTCTCCTCCCCGCCCGTCCCCGTACTCTCGCCTTGACTTCGTCCTCCAGGTGTCATCACCGGCTGTCCTTCCATCCCATAACCATATCCACCGTTCATTCCTCCCACCCCTCCAGTCACGCTTCCAGGTATACTGTTACTCATATTCGGCATTCCAAACATCGGGTCATACGGCTCTGGTGCATTCAGCGAGGAGAAAGCATACGGAGGCGAGAAAGGGGTTTGAGCGAGTGTCGGCATGCCATTCCCGTTCGTCGGAAACGGAGTCATAGGTGTAGGTTCGAGCATTGGTTGTTGTTGCTGCATAGCAATTCGCTGAGAGTCATTGAAATCGTTTGGCGAGATAATCGAGTTGTTGCTATCTTTCCTCACACCATTCGCGTGTGCGACTTTCATGTCATGTTTCCTGCGGCTGGATGATGAAGATTTGCGTTTTGAGGGTGGCGCTCCTTCGTTGATCGAACCATTTGAGAGTGAGGCATTGCTGCGGGGTGCGTAGAGATCGTGGCCCGTGTAGGTGTCTTGGGTGGGGTCGACAAGTATGTCAGCAAAGGAAATGTGGGCTCCGTCGAAGAATTGTCCGAGGTCACTGTATCGGTCGAAAAAATCTTCCAGGTGGAATACTGGCGAATAGCGCATTGGATTACTTGCGAGTGATTTGACCAGTTCTGAATGGCATCCGTAGATCGTCTGAAGCGTCTCTCGTTGATGTTGTACTGATGACCAAGTATATCGTAATTCTGACAACTGTTGCATTTCCCTTGACAAAAAGTCCGCGCTGGCCGAGAAAACCTCACCTTCCCGTCCTCCCTTGTAATGCGCCCCGTGAACGTGGACCGTACCTGCTGTGCAGATGCAATATCCGACAAAAGCTGGCCATTCTATCGAAGCAGACTGCTTCCCCAGTTCCACCAACTCAGCAATCGCGTTGGCATGTAAAAAGCAGAGATTCGTGGCTTCGATTTGCCATGACTGATGTTGTCCAGTTCCTGCGAGTTCAGCCAAATCGATTGGCAGGAACGGTCTGTAAATTAAACAATGGATTAGATGGTAGATAAGTTTGCTCAGCACTAAAGTGGTGCTGTCGGGTTGTCCGAATAATGTGTCGACGGACGAGAAGACATCCTGTGTTCCAGATGCCCAGATGTCAAGGTCTTGGCGGATCTTGGAAAGATTCGATAGTGAGTGCCAAGGGAAGTGGCTGTCTCCTTTGACACCCCCAGCTGCCAAATACCGATTGGTGATTCCTAGGATTCGCACAATGTCAATAAGCATTCCGCTGCTTCCTTGGCTCTTCTTCCCGGACCCCGAATGGTACTGTAGATTCGATCCATTCTGGAAGAACTCTCCTTCCACTGGTAATGCGGCTGGACTTGGCGACCAGGATGGAAGTCTTAACACGATGGATTTATCTGCGATCAGTGAAGGTCGCTTTGAGCCGCATGCCGTGAATCTATCCATCAAGTAACATGTCCAAAATAACCGTCGTCGCATTTCCCTCTCAACTGGTGTTACCCTGGTTTTGAGGTCAAGTTCTCGGTGTAATTCGAGTGCTACTGCCATCCCGATACCGCTGGCTGTTTGAAAATCAGCATTTGATCCTTAGGTTTGGACGGATCTACGCACCTAGCATCATGTATGCTTTCTTGCCCTTCCCAGCAGCCGTGAACGCAACTCCAAGAAGTAAAAGTGACTGGAGAGTGTCGACATTTGGGTCATCAATATCTAATTCTGTCCGTGCTCTTAACGCATAATCCTCGCTCAGCCTGACTGCCGCATGGTATCCATTTGGATGTGTCGTATATCTGCAAAAATCAGCCCTTGTCCTTCCTCCATTTGACCAAAGAACCCACCTGGCGCTGACCGCATATATGGCATAGAGTAGATATGAAGGGACATTATTGAGCTGAATTCGTTGGCGTGTAGTAGTCTCGTCGAGAATATGGTATGCTTTGCCATGACATCGCGTGAAGTAGGTGTCGAGAAGGACGTCAGGTTGTACGGCTGGTGAAGGTGCACTGGGATCTGTCAGTATATTTTCTTCTTCCAAAACAAAACTGCCAACCTTGGTGGAGTTGGCGAATACACTGCCGACTCGTCTGCAATGTTTGTCGTATCGAGTTGAGGTCGTTTTGGTTTCGTATCGCCGTTTGCACTTTCTTCTGCCGTCACCGATCCGACTTCCCTATTTGGCGAATGCGATTTCTTCTCATCCTTCAACCTTTTCTCCAAGCCATCAACCCGCTTCAACAAAGCTTCCAGCACATCCGTTTTGGGCCCCCGTTTCTTTGGTACAGCATCTATCAGCGTGTTAGTGGTGCTTCTAGAAGTGGCGACTCGGAATGGCCCACCATAGATACAAGGGCACTGGAAGACTTGACAAGCCTCACAGGTCGGTCGCAACCGATTGCACTTGATCTTGGAAAAACTGTCAGTGAACCGGAAAATATCATGAAGAAGTCGAACAAACCTTGCGCTTCCGACACGATTTGCAATTCATTGATTCTCGAGGCTCGTTACTCATGCGGCGTGCTGGAAGTCGTTCTATGCCAACCTGCGGCCGGTTTGACATGGTGGAGAAAGGCAGGCTGGATGCGAAAAAAAGCAATGGGTTTTGGCCAGCAAATGAGATTTGTTACATCATTAGAGTCGATCGTAGCGCAGGACGCATGGCATCAGGACGGATGGTCGTCGAGTCCGATGACTGTGCCTGTGAAATACTGAATAGCAATGGGGAGTGAGGTCGAATGAGAAGTGCAGGAACTGCGGGATGGATGGGGTATGATGTTGAACGAGAGTTGCCAATCGCAAGGGCCTGACTGATATTGACCGGACCGTCGTTCACCGAACTGCAGTCTTGCCCCAGCTTTTTTCGGCTCCGCTGATTAGTTGACAAAGTTGGATGGGTGGTGCAGATTTTGGGATGGATCGATATCGAAAGCCCCCCAAAACACCTCGGCCTGGCTGTGGCGTTGCAGTGAAAAGCAGGATTTGAGGAGGCTGAAGTTACCGACGCCCCAAGGAGCTGAAGAAAATTGCTTCAGATCGTTGGACGCTCAGACTCTTTCTGGTCTGGAAGGCGTTCACCGTTCGACGGAGTCGAGATGCTGATGTCTTTCGATAATCTTTCGTGATTGCGGGGATAGCCAGGCTAGGGTTCACTATGCGGACAGGGAATCCAAGCGACCTTAATGTTCCACTGAACTCGACTACTCGAGTTTCGGAGACTGCCTGGAGATTTCAAACGGCACAGAAGGTACGGAGGAGACCAAGATAAAGGTTTCTTTGGGATTTCGATTCACAGATAAATCAAGAAATCAAGAAGAGGATCCCTTCCTCATCGAAAGGAGAGGTCATGAGTCTGCTCAATTCTCAACTCTGTCCCTGCGGGCCACTGTGCCAATTAAGGAGTGACTCCGACACTATGGGTGGTGTTGAAGGAAAACTGGGGCAAAACTGGGGCAAAACTGGACCGGCCGATGCCAGTCGATGCACTTGGAAGCAACATGGAATGTTGGTCAGGGTCTCTACAGAACCTCACAGCACGCTATCTGTCTATCAAGCTGTCACTGCCAATCATCAAAATCAGCCCGTCGTCCGAGCAGGATCCACCTGTTACCAAACTTCTAAGAGCTGCCCAAAGTCACCTCGTGGCATCTGGGGCCTGCCTGGCTCGGCTGGCTCACAATTTTGCGAGTCACAAGAGAAAGCATGTGGCTGCGTGAGACTGCAGGAAATCAGCCTGCAAAACTGTTGCTTTGCTGAACTGGCGTGCCTGGCCTGGATGTACTTCTCCGTCGAGAAGCAATTGGTGCGCATGGCTCAAGTGCCGGCGCTCGGCCAAGCTCGCCTGATGCGAGCATCAAGAGGGATTCATCTCGAAGATCAGGGATTCGAGCTGAGAGGATGTGGAGGTTTGAACCTCCTCATTTTGCCCTGATTCAGATAATTTTACTGTGGTCAAATCTTACAGAGGTCCCTCAAATTTCCTCCAAAACGTGGCACGTTGTTGAAAGTAAAGTTGATACTTTATTTGACGCCAGAACCGAGATTCAACCTTCTTCGTACGTTCCAGAACAAATCAAACTCTCCTTTCCTTTCCAAACTTCAAAACTCAACGAAATAGGGGGACATATTCGCAGAAAAACGATGCGATGTTGCATTAAAGTCTTCCCTCAGATCAATTTGATAAATGCAGAGCAAAGCGACCTTAAGACTCGGTACCGCGTTTGGCAACGCCTAAATGTCGAGCCACAACTTACGCATGCACACTGTTCGATCTACACCACGTTTAGCTGCATGTTCATTTATATTTCTTGATAAATTAAAATTGCTTTAGCCACCTGAAACCCTTCCCCGCAATTCCGTACGCCGCTCCCCTTTGTGCAACTGCAGGTCTTGCAGTCGTGGCCTTGTACGACCTTCGTAGTTTTGTCGGCCCGGTAGTCAAGCCGTTCTCCCCCTTTCGCCTATACTCCCTCCATCATCACGAAGAAATAATATTAGCAATTAAGGGCAAGTGCCGCAGGATCTACGCGGGCAGATCGTAAGTGCATTATCGGATGATCTTTTTGCGTTCTAGAATCCGAGCATTCCGTGGTGGAGTCGCTCTATGAGGTACCATCTCCGAAAGAGGGGAAATGAAGATGCTCCTGATACCGAACATGCCCCACGAATAGGACGTTGGGCGTGAGGGGGTACAGCAGCGCTTTTGGCGACACGCACTCAGGTCCCAAAGATCTCTCGTCCTGTATATGGCATTTTGAAGAGCCCCTTTATTTACTTGCCGGCAATTTTGACTTGAGTATCTCTCGATGCCGGTGGGGTCGAGCTCGGTGTTTTGAGGTTCACTCAGTGGATGTCGATTTTACCTCGATGCCTCGCCATAAACACTTTCTGAAAGTCGTCAGAACTCATCAACAAGAGATCAAAATTGATCAATATTACCTCGGTGCCTCGGACGGCTCTGAACATCTTCGGGTCCTTCCAGCGACCATGGCAGATCTCGAAAGTTTGGTAAACTTTCAGAGCGGGCATATCTCATCTTGGACCCAGTTTTCAAGTCCGTAACTGCCTCTTGTCGCCGCTATCATCGTCAGTCATGTTCTCGTTTCATTTTGCTTTATCACGATTCTTCTTAAACCTGGGCCTTTGATCACCAAGATTTGAAGCTAGAGGAGCAGATGGCCAGATTCAGAATCAACTTCAAGTTCTCGAGCTGCAGCATATCTGCCATTATATATAGTATCTCAGGTTGCTGACCATGCCATAGAAGAACCAGCGAAGGGAGTATTTCGAGGGTAAACTCATTCATCCCTTCGAAAGCAGACCTTAGAGGCCCTCCCTTCGATGCCTCAAGTGGAGAAGCGACAACTGAAAATAGAGACGACATCTTTCTCTCAGATCGATAGACGCTTAATCTCCCGATCACTGGAATAACAGCATGTGCGGAGCAAGATCTTGGACTCCAGAGTAGGAGCAATACTGTGTTCGAATGAATGCATGAGATCAATTTCTCAAAAGCCGAATCAACCCATCTTCGCCCCCCCAAATGGTGTTTCCAAGGCGAACGCTCTTCTAGAGCAAAAACCATTTTCCTCAACTAGCATGATATAGAGTGTTACTTCCCAAGACAACGCCAAAGCTGTTCGCTGACTCGTAAATAGCGTTCACGAAACCCCAAATCGGCAGCCTTGAACTCTCTCCTTTCGTCTTCGACAGGCTGGCGACAGCAAGTGCTACAGTACCCCAATGCCAATCGCTGAATATCGGACAGCGTATGAGCAGAATGGCGCAGGGACTCTAGAAAACAGCCAGATCTCTTCATCCCTCGATCGGCACACTACGAGTACGTCTGCAAACAACCATTCGAAGTCGAGCTTTGGGAACTTCATAAGACAAACGTCGAGTACATGTTGATTTATTCTCATAAATACTGCCCAGCGTGTTTGTCTTTCGCTGTCGAAGTTCAACTCAATGATCACTCATTTATTCGCGAGCATAAGTTGACACCCTGCTCGGAAAAGTTCTTGTTCGACCAACGACAATTTCGCTCTCAGCTTCTTGCCTTCAGCTGGGTCTCTTGTCCTGACGTCCAAGGATGCATTCAGGCAGACAGCCAGTCGTGCTGATGCATTGTTGCTTAAGGTTGCGCTGAACAGTTCTCTTAAATGAGGACAGGCTACGCAGACATGGTTACAGCTTAGGACATTTGATTTCGGATGTTAATGGTGCTGAAGCGAAAAGGGTCTTTGGAGAGGGCTCAGAAAGTTGGTTTTGGGTTCCTTTCGATAAACGGTGACACTGAAAACAAGGATTAGAGTTGGCACGTGTTCACTCGGAGATGAATTAAGGGTACTGCTAACACAGTGTTTTATCTTTCTGGAATGTCTTTCTTTGAATACAGATAGACACAAGCGATTCTGCGACAGCAAGTTGCAGTCATCAATTCAGCTCGATTTTAAACATCTTATTGGCCAGAAGACTATTGGCTGCGAACGCCCGCCCTATAAGCGAACAACTTCAACCTCTTGTACCAACGTCCTCAGCCTTTCACTTCCTTCAAAGTCACAGCCTCATATACAAACATTCCCAATTTTGGTTCACCTTGTTACCATTGAAAGGTCGTCACTCTATTTGAATCGCAAGCAACATGTCGTTCGGATTCGCAGTTAGTGATTTCATCGCGGTTGCCAGCCTTGCACACCAGCTTTACAAAGATGTCTTCCTGGCGGCTCGTGGGGCGCCTGCGGAACTGCAACTACTGAATAGTGAGATCGGAATGCTTGCGTTGTCGATCGACCTCCTTATACAGGAGCTCAAGAACAAGGACTCTACCCTAATCAAAGCTGGAGAGACCAAGATGCGAATGGTGAAAGTAGTCATGCTAGCCGCAAATGCAACATTAAAGGACTTGGAGGCTTTTGCAAACAAGTGTGTGAATTCATATCTTTTCTTATGATAATACTAGCTAATAGAGCAATGTTTCAAGATACGACTTCCAGAATCAGGCTGCCGGCAAAAGCAAAGGCAGGCGTATTTGGGACAAGGTCAAATTCGCCAGAGAGGTTAATTCTGTCGAGTCCTTGCGACTGAAGATTAGTCAACACAACGGAACGATCAACTTACTGTTAACGTCTGCTGGGAAGTGAGTGAGCCCCTTCAAACAAATAGTTGGCAGCAGCTCTTGACACTCGGCAGTTCCTCGCTGGAAAGGATTGAGAAGCTCAGCAACACCATGCAGCAGAACGTCGAAAACATACAAGAGATGATCATTGTACCAAAGCTGAGCGGCATCGAAGACAAATCGCAACAACTGATACTCTCTCAAGCCTTCATGAAAGAAGCAGAGGCGTCGCGACCTTGGTCTGCTATTGGTTTTGATGAGTGGATTCGGGGGGCTAGGTGGTGGCTTCTCAAAGCTCAGAGCAGTCTGTACACTGATACCAAAGGGTTTTTAATTAGCCCACAAGCGTACACAGATCTTCTGAAGGCCTCCTTCATCCTCATCGATATATTTCCACAACATCCTCAGCGACGGTTCTGGACACAAGAATACTTCGAAGTGGAGATTCTCGCTGAAGCATTGAAGCTCGAGTTTGATAAAATAGAGCGTTCGAGTTACAAGAAGCCAAATCTTCGAATTATTGAACAGTCAGATCTCAGAATTTGGTCCAATTCACCACCGGCCGTCAAATTCCGACCAACAGCATATTCGGAACACTGTTCGGCCGATAATATCAGCACCTGGAAGACTACTAAAGAAGAAATCCTATGGAAAGGCTTTGCCTCTTTTTCCCTGTTGACCGAGAAAGAAATGGCACCCGAAGACTGTGTCCTCCTCATCTTGTTCAACGAAACCACCAATGAGATCCGGATTGTTGCGCAAAATCAAGGAGGGGTTGATCGATTCAGCGCGAAAGTTAGCACTAGCATACTGTTTGGCTTAACAGTTGTAAGTGGCTATTCGCATTCACTGTTTGGCTTAACAGTTGCAAAGGGCGATTCGCATTCTAAAGACTATATTCGAGTGATTAGCACACGAGAAAGGAAAAGTGCTCCGGTTCGTCGATTGTCCAGGAGCAAAGGTCTTCTAGTACACGAGAAGTCACCCTCAATCATTTTATTGAACTACAAATTCTTATTCTTAAACAACGAAGGAGCAGAACGATTTGCAACGACACTCACGGCAGCCATAATTTACGACAGCCTAACCTTCTCTTCTGACTCATTTGGCACCCTTCGCGGAGTTCTGCTACTCACTATCATTGCTCGGCAGAATCGAGATTTTCTTTCGGATTTTATGGCCACATGGGGACAGTCGGACAGGGCAAGGAATTCCGAACCTGGCGAAAAGGACGAACTTCTTCGACTGGCAATTTCGACTGGGAGCCGGATCTTAGAGAACCCCCAAGAATTCATTCTTTTCATTGATTTAGACACTCTCGGCATTGAGGAGTATCTATCTTTCAAGAATTTTGAGTATGAAATGCCCCACCTTTTGGCTTGCTGGCTTCACAGTATCTTCCAGGCGCCCATTAAGCTGTCGTTAGAATGGGAAACAATCATATTGAACACTTCGCTCCGTAAGCATGAAATCTGGCCTGGGAAGATACCATGGAATACTTTGGACTTACTTGCAGAGATGAGTCTTTATTTCCGTTTGGATACCTGCGCGCCTATTTTAGCTCGGATACCACGCCACCACCGGCCAGCAACAACTTCACTTTGCAATTGCTACAGTCGTTTACCCTCGTACTTGGAATCTAGAGTTGGTGAAAATGAAGATGGATATGACTTGCTATCAATCGCAATCTACGTTGACGATGGACCTGCTACTGCGCTCCTAGCAAAGAGGGGTGTTTCAAAGCTTCCAGAGGAATGCGATGAGCATGGCGGGAACCAAAGACTACATGCGCTGTGTTTCGCTCTTTCGCATAATCGATTCAACGCTGCTAAAAGTCTTTGGGACTCATATCCGTTAGATACCGAAGAAGCTTATCAGCTCTTGAGTTTTCAGCTTATAGAGCCGTTTCTACGTCTCAAGAAAACATGCATGGACGGCATACTCTTGGTTATGAAGGATAATCCGAAGTCCCAATCGCTTCGGCTTTCTACACTTCAATTCTACCAGTGTTCCGTCTTTCGCTACCGCTACGGAGAATCAATCTTGTTTCTTCAACGGAAAATGCCAGAAATCAGTCAGCAGTACTTAGACGAAAATCTCGCTAAAGTCTTAGAAATAGGTAATATCCCAGTTGCTAGAATGTTAGCAAGGAGCGCAGCGCGAATTTCTAATGGAGCTTGTGAGGCCCGCGCCAAGATTGTGGCGGACATCCACGTGGACGTAGGTCGGCAAAGAGACCCAATTTATTTCGGAGAAGTGGCTGGAGCTATAAATTGGTTACTTGGAGGACGACTTGATCTGAAACACTACGGAGTGTTGGTAGGCAATACTGAGTTGCCACGGTTTGAGACAGATATGTCTTATTGGGATAGTGCGCCCAATGCTAAAGAAGTCAACGAGGCTATTGATCTGATAGCGGCTACGCAGGTAATACGTGTCGAGCCTGACAAGTCCAAGATCTTTTATAAGTAGGAGTTTGGAGTTTGGGCAGCAACAGATAGGTGCTATGGGAAATAGGCGAGAAGTGGGGCTTAGTTCGAGGGACCGAGACACAACAAAAACGTAAATTCCTCATTGAAGGATCCGTATGTCTGGAAACAAGAGAGTCCCCCTATATGCCGAAAACAAGAAGACCCGAGCCTCACTTCAACGAAGTTGGGACGCGGTTCAAATTATGAAGTATTCCTGAAGAGTTTCAGGACTTTGGTGATTTTGGAGGTGATGACCAGGAGGGCAGAGCGGGGATTCTGGAAGTGGTGCGGAGGTAGGCTCAGGTAGAAAAGTTCTTGTCATTGATGCTGTTATTGATGTCATAGCTTATATTGCTGTCGCTCGTTCCCCGAATCTAAGTGGGGATGCAAGCACTCTACTTCTATTACCTGGCGCACCGACCTAACGGAAGGATCGGCACATGTTTGGATGCATATTGCTTGACATCTGTTCCGCATGAGTGTGGCTGTTCTCCCATCTTCTGGCTGGTGTCATTCATTCCTGCTGTTGTACCATAGTGTGATATCGCCTTGGAAATGAAGTTTTTGTAGGTTGAGTCGAACCGTCGAAGTCTGCGCTCTTTCTCTTGTAACCAAAGTATAGAGCGGTCTCTGTTCCAGGGGTCGCAGAGTGAGTTGGTGACAGAGACACCAAAGTTGCAGCAATCGTCGTTTAACTCTGAATGGGAGATTGCAGCACAGATAGTACTTAAACTAGCTGTGGCTTGTAAAGCCGGCAGACGAAGGTCTTCAGCATCAGATAGATGATCTGGCAATCAACTCGAGGAAGATTTCGTAATGCTATCAAGCGCAGACGAGAGACTTGCGACGGTGAGATGCGTTACGGGCACTGAAGTCGGTGACGGCGGTAGCATCGTGGACTTTGAATCCCTACAAGAGAGACGGCGACGACAAGGAGAATGATAACGATAAATCACCGACGACAATGAAAATTTGGTAAGACGCGGCCGGCAGGGCTCAACAGCTCACATCCAAGGAAGGATCGCAGAAGTGATTGCTGAAATAACATGCTACGCACCACCTGAGTGATGGGAACCTTTTTTGAGAAATGATCTATGACTGCTGCTTCCGGGAAGGTTGAGTTTGGATACTGAGAGCAACTGATTGACTCCGTTCCACCAAGTACTTATTACCGAGTAGCGAGTACTGAATGCTGAATGCTGAAATATTCGGGAATCTGACATTCATGCCCACTTGAGTTTCGACTTCAGTGAGATGGCAGTGCCAATGGAAGTAGGTTGCTGCAAAGTCAGTGGTCTTAGACTAAGGTGGAAGCGACCATATTCTCTGCATTAGCAAGAAGTCCACCTAGTTCGCACTCACGTTGAGCTAGATTGAAACTCTGTGAGGATTGACATGCGACAGTGGACGGACTTAAATCCCTGACGTATCCGTCTCTGTGGAGGGCGGCCAACGCACGAGAGACTACCACGGGAGCATTCGACGAGAAAGTCTTGTCTGGTATCCACTCAAAACTTTCCCAGAAGGTGATACGAGGACTGGGGTTTGAAACAGGCAACCCTTTCAGGATCTATCGAGGGTTAAGCATCGACATCCTCCAAGCCTTTTCCTCCCAATAATCGAGGCGAGATTTCGCAAGCGTCTTCTTGTCCAAAGAACAGGAATGCAGTCAAAGAAGCCTTAGCCTTATGTATTTGATCGAGGGACGAGAGCGTTGCTTTGGCTAGCTTGGCGGGTCGCTTGAGGTGGAAAGGAGATTGTGCGATTGATTTCGGGGGGCCGCGGCCGGTTTGTGGATAGGATTTCGTTGAGCAGCATCCTTTTGGAATTGGATGAGAAGATGATAATATGAGCGGTGTTCGGGCGAAAGTAGACATCTTGAGTCACCAAAATGCTCCGCTCTAACAACCAAAGGAACATTGACAACAATAACAGGTGCAGCAACGACAATGTCGTTCGTTCCTAGACTCGGTAACGATTGCTGGCGTCTTAGCGAGAAATTCTCAGGGTGGTTTCTATTTTGAAGGATGCAGGTTGTAGTCTTCGGTCCCTTGGAGACGTGCGACGACGACCATTTGAAGAATTGGGTTGTGATCAGTTGGATGCAGGTGAAAGCAAAGGCTTGATGCTCTCAATTTATGATGCAAAGGAGAGCGTATCTCACGATTTTAGTTCACTCGAGCTTGCGAGACAAATTCCTAGAGGGCTTGATGGAAAAAGAGAATCGCAAATTTGTTGATAGCTGTAGCTGTGGAGATGGAATGTGTCGCTAGCCCCGAACAGGGCGGTGAGCGAAGTACTTTGAAAGGCAAGGCAACTTGTTTGGAGACACTTGTCGCAGATGCTCGGTGCTTCATTGGGCCAAGGTGGAAAGATCTTGTATTGAGATTGGGTGAATAGAATAGAATCGGATTGGATACTAAGGTACCTCTAGTAGCCCAAAGTCTACATACGTACGAACGTACACTCAATCACTGCACCCACCATGAAAAAACACGGACGCCCTCCACAGATATTCGATAACAACGCCCACGATGCACTGCACCTACCCGTCATCCAACCTCTCATCAATCACCACTTCATTAAACACCATTCCGACTCGGCAAGCGACACTGAGATGACATTGAGTCGGAGCCTCTGGTACAATGCAACGGAATCAATACAACCCCCTCCCACTAGCCAGCCGCACAAAACTGTACGGGACATTCTGGCCTACGAGCAATCGCAACGTCTCGACCGTCGTAAACGCACTCGTGTCTGCAACGCCATATGCCGTCCATCCGCTCTGTTCCGCGACCGCAAGTGGATCACCCTTCCTTGGCCCATTCGCCAAATCAACGAACACCTTCCCTTTCCCCCCATTGCCACCGTTCACCAAACCATTCGAACCGGAACTGGATTTCCCGTTGCTGAAGTGACGCAGAAGAGGTTGCACGAGATGGGATTTTTCTGGAGGTAGAGCAGAGATGATGGCGAACGGCTGATCAACACGTTGCACACTCTCAATCGACGTGAACGGCTCGACGCCAGAAGCTAGCGGACCCTGGGCTTTGAAACCGACGGTATAGATTTTTCCGATGTTCAGGCTTCGTAGGGCGAAGATCACGGATGCTGCGTCTTCCCAGCTGCTCGAAAGGATGATCGCCGCTCGATCCTTGTAAGCAGAGGGAGCAAAGTCACGGGTCAGCGTGGCGCGGATCCCTTTCCACGTCGCGTTGTCACCGATGAATAGTGCTGGGGACGCGGGGGAGGACGAAGGTGATACGACGATGGTGTCGATGGCTCCGATTGTTCGGGCTGCGTCGCTGAGCATCGGGATATACGGCTGAGAAGCGGGAAGAGGAGGATTGATGTATGCGCCGCCGAAGTTGGGCTGCATACAGAATGCTTCGACGCTGCCTTTGACGCCTCGATCGACGCTGGCGAAGTTGTGAGGGAGTCCAAGTTCGTTGAAACACTTCTCGAAGAACGTAGCCTGTGGTGTGGATCGGAAGGAGCCGATGGCGTAGATGTTCTTCTTGGGTAGTTGGCCCATCGTGCTCAGAGCGCCGTTGATCTCTGCTGCAGACATCTGGCCTGGTGCTGCGACAATCGGGAGGAGTGGATGAGTGATGGGAGAGAACACAGTGTTGAGTGCACGGGATAGCTGGCCCAGTTGTCCCATGTTGACAGCCGACAGAGGTGGGCCGTCGGGATTATTCGCTTTGATCTGTGAGCGAAAGTACTCCAGCTCGTAGTTTTCTGACATTGAGTTGATGATGGTGATCATCTTGACAATATCTCCGTACTTCCTGGACTCTTCGAAGATAGCCTGGGCTTGGGGTGAGGGCCACTTGAATGTACCGGAGAAATCATGGAACGCCGATATGATGCGACTGTTTCCTCTCTGCTCGAAGAGCTTTCGTCGAATCTCTTCTGGTAACCAAACTTCGACGTCGATGTATTCACATCCCCACTGGATGGCCCGGTACAAGTACTGATAGAACAATTCCGGGTTGTCCATAGGGAAGCGGCCATTCTCTCGGGTACACCGGGTGGTAAAAATAATGGGTAGTTCGGTTCTTTGCCGCAAGAGCATGACTTGTTCTCCTACATAGCTCAGGCTTGGAACAGAGCTAAATGATCCGTCCGGTAATGGCTCCTTCAGGAGATCAACACGTATCTCAACCGCATCTGACCCTACAGAAAGAATATCCAAATTCGACAACGCCGTCCGTACATCCGGAAATGTGGTAGAAATGAAATAGGTCCGTGGTTTCGTAATGAGAGCTTCATGATGACTGATTTGGCCCAGTGTAAATGCGATGAACCGGGAAAGATCCCTCCGGAAAAATGGTGTTTCTGTATATAGGAACTCGTAGTCCGAGGCAGCCGAAAGATCAACATCTGGCGGCATTCCCAAGTTCACACAGTGCGCGTTTATCGCTACCATGAGGACCTTGTTCCTCAATCCAATGTCGACCTTCGCGTCGCTAGCCGCAACGCCTATGACAGTCCCATGATCTTCACTTCCAACCGCTGAAAAGCCTGAAGCCAGCCGGTATGGTTTCCCAAGCACGTCCGCAAAGACAGACACGATCCTCTCTTGTCCTTGGCCATACACAATGACCACTATGCGAGTATCTCCCGTCCCAGCCTTTCTCTCATTGATAACCCCATTTGTGCTTTTGGGCCTCGTAGGCGTAGGAGCAGACTGGAGCTGCTTGGTCGCCATGTGTTCGGGAGTGGAGATGACCACAGCGTTGGAGAAATGGTCAAGGAATTTGGAGGTCTCGAGGAGATCGGAGGAAGGAGAGGATTCGAATATGATGCCGGTTGCGGGGGGTTATTGGCCAGGCAGCTTCTCGCATGGCAATGGGGTGGGCGGAGTATCGGAGGATTGTGTATGTCTCCGTTGGTTGGTAGTGATGGCGCAAAGATGTGTTATGCTCTTTGGATGCAATTCGTCAACGAATATATTGTGCTCGCACGTTATCGTGTGGTGTGATAAGTAAAGCTACTGCAGCTCTTAAACCCAGTGTCAAATCTATCGTCTCACACTCCAGTCTCGTGTACTACATGGCAACCCGTGATCCCCGAGGTTGATCCAGTTGCAGACATCCGTGTGAGGTAGAAGTAGGAAGTAGTAAGCCGTGAAGGAGGTAGGGAGCTTCAATATGCGCGCTGAGTGATGACCGTCTCCAATATGCTACAGATCGTAGTGCGCAGTGCGAGCTGGAGACACATTGGAATGAATTCCGCCGGAGAGTTTTGTTTGGAGGGGCCTGGAGGCCTTGAGGGGATCAGTGGGGACGCGGAGCAAGGGGATTGTGGTTCTGGGCAGTGGGCGCTGTTGTTGGTCGCGTTTTCCCAGCCTATGGCGGACGTGGGATGTCTGGACGATAACAGTGGAAAAATTCAGTGAAAGATCGAGGTAGATTCGGTGTAGATTGTTCCACCCACGAAGGCTGTTCTTCCAGAAGGTCCTGCATATGGAAACGCGGTTTGGGACCCTGGGAAGGATTTCAGAGGCGACATGGGTGGCTTTTCGGAGCCAAGTCCAGAAGCTTGGGGGAGGAGTGGAAGCGGGCCTTGGAAAATTGTGGAGAGAGGCGATCGGACGAGGGGTAGAAATACTTCCACCAATCGATTGGACAGAAATTACAATATTTTGCGACTCTCCGTTTGACTCAATATCAGTTTTGTGCTTAAGCATGAGAGAGAGAGTCGTAGACGGCAATAACGCCCTTGATTTGGTCGAATTTAACCCGGGAAATCTTCATAAAGAAGCTTCGTTATTAATCTTAGATTCCCCTTAAACGTACTTGCCGAGCCCATACAACTCCCGTACATTAGGAGCTCCAGTTTTACATCAAGCATCGGAGGCGAGACGTGGATATTATCCATTCAGGCTGGCCATGATCAACCGGTTGTGAACCATAACATGCAAGTCATATGATGGAAGCGACTATAATTCTCCTTCTGGTAGTGAGGCAGAAGAAGGAAGAATTCTTGCGATACATTCTTTCCCTTCCATGCAAATTTTCCTTTGAGGATTTGCGATATGGAAGAGGGGATTCATCTGGAAGAGAGTTCTTGCGGTCTGGATTGTCCGAGTCTTGGATGATATTGCTTTTAGAGTTTGGAATTGTTTCAATTTGGATACTCGTATTTTGGGAGAAATGTTGCTCCGTTTGTGGAGAAGTCGCTCTTTTGGGGGATGAAGTTGCGAATGGAAGGTTCTGCGTAATGGAGCGGGACAACTGCCCTCGCAAAGTTGAAGAAGGTACCGAATTTATTTGTTTCTTGACGTTTTGCTTGTCACTTCGATGGATCAATTCTATACCCAGTTTGGGTTGAACTCTGGTGAAGGAATTGTGCGCTTGTTTAGAAAGACTTGAATTGGCCACAAAGTTCCTTCTCACATCGTCCCACTTGCTGGGATGTCGATGCTACAGTTTGGTTTCCTCTCAAGCTCTCACTGTTCATCTCCTTCAAGTATTCATTCAAGTTTGAGTTGGTGAATGCTGGAGCTGTTTTCATCTGCCCTTCGTTCAATCTAGAACTCTTCGTCTCAAGAGGGCGACTTGATTCGACATGCAGGGTTGAACTGTTGAAGGTTCTCTTCTTTCGCAAAGGGCTACAAACTACAAAGGATATCAGGATTCAGGACACACCGGAGGGCAAAATCTCTTCAATCACACGATACTCAGACTCAGGCAATCTGAATTCCGAGACTCCAATGAAGATTGCTGGCACTGCGTCGCGGCATCTTCAGTCGTGAGCCTGACGGGCCGACGGGAAGGCAGCTCAAGCAGATTCAGTCACATCGACTGGCAAAGCCCTACAAACCCCGAAATATGGATACCGTGGGGCATATGTGTTTCTCGAGCATTCGAGCCTCATGTTTGGATAATGATTGGGCCAATGTAAGAGGAATCGCGTCACGAGTCGTTGCCGATTACCCCAAGAAAAGGAAAGAGGGCAGAAGACACGAAGAAACTCCGTCGGGTTCCCGAGATTTCAATTATTCCTCTTTGTCTTTTTGAGCCGTTCCTTTCCTGACTTCTAATTGGTTCTTTTCATCTTCAATTGAAGCTTTTGTCTTGAGAAATTTTGAAGTTCTCTCTTCCTCTGGACAACGTCATCGACGACCCCTGAAAGCCTCCAACGCCTCACCCACCTTAGGATGCAACGCTTCTCCATCCTCGCCCTCACTCCAGTCACTCAAAACCACGCGTCTCCACCTCTTTTTAGATCACCGAAGCGGATTGCCCATCTCAGAAATAAAAGGGTCCGTATGAAGCAACTTGTGACATGCCTCCGAGATACGACCGCTTTCGCGATTCGGAATCCAGGCACTCCCGGCTACCCGTCGCTCAGCAGAAGCCTTCATTCGCTGGCGGTTTTCAAAAACTGGGTCCATAATCACGTGTTTGAGGCTGATAAGATCCGGGGTGGCGCCGCGAAAGAAAAAAAAAGTGTATCAACGACGTCATTCTTTGAAGAACTAAACAACGCCATCATGAATCTGTCTTGTTAGACTTGGGGAAGTGGGATTTGGGCCCTTGGCCACCCGGTACAACCGGCTCAGGGCTAATTCTCTTTGACAGGATTTGACAAAGTAAGTGGATTTCATGTCTGGAGATCGGCGGGGCACGAGAGTTTGGCAAGAAGCATCATCACCACCGTCAGACCCCGACTTCCTTTCGTTCCTTTGTCCTCCTGACCTTGATTATACTTCCATTAGCAAGCACGAGTAAGTAGTTGGTGATGGACCTATTTCTACGTCGTTCCCCACCATCTGTCGCCGAGGACAATATAATCCTCTTCACTCCCCCTCCTTCCTCTATTACTCAGACCTCGACCAATATACTTCCGAACCGCCGACATGAGGTTTCTCAAACCCAGTAATGCTGAACACAGCAACACCAGCACTGCGGTGCCTTCCAACAACAACTCAATGGAGCTACCTACAAACGAAAATGACATTACCGAAAAGGGTGGCGCTGGTATCGTCGGCAAGGTTCCGGGTGTAACTATCCGCACCGTCTTCATGGCAGCACTCGTCGCAATGGGAGGATTCATTTTCGGCTATGACACTGGACAGATTTCTGGTTTCTTGGAGATGCCTGTCTTTTTGAAGAGATTCGGTCAACATGTTGGTGTTAGCGATACGAACCCTACCGGCTACGCTTTCAGCAATGTGCGATCTGGATTGATTGTTGGCTTGGTAAGTATCGCTCATTTGGGCTGAAGCCGCAAAGTACTAACCTTTGGTAGTTGTCAATCGGTACTCTCATTGGATGTTTAATTGCTGGACCACTCGCGAATCGCTTCGGCCGCAAATGGTGTATTCCTCCTTGGTGCTTGATCTTCTGCGTAGGCGTCGTCATTCAAATGGCTGTACAATCTGGACAATGGGTTGGAATTGTCATGGGCCGGTGGGTTGCAGGTCTGGGAGTTGGAGCTCTTTCAGTGCTTGTTCCACTGTACATGTCGGAGACCTCTCCCGTCCCAGTTCGAGGAGCTGTGGTCTCGTAAGCTCCTTCTATCCGACCCTCATGCTCAGATCTAATATTGCATTCGCAGATGTTACCAACTTTTCATTACGCTTGGTATCTTCGTGGCCGACTGCATAAATTTTGGCACAGAAAAAAGGACCGACACTGGCAGCTATAGAATCCCAATGGGGGTGGGCTTCATCTGGGCACTCATACTCGGCACTGGAATCATATTTCTCCCCGAATCCCCACGTCACGACTGGAACCATGACCGCCCCGACCGCGCTCGGACAACAATGTCGAAATTCTACGGAGTTGGAGAGCACCACCCATTGATCGACAACGAGACCGAAGAAATCGAAAAGGTCAGACTCGCATCCAGCGGTGATCACCCATGGTACGAAGCCATCACTGGTCCACGAATGTTCTATCGTGTCGCGCTGGCCATGGCTCTTCAAATGCTTCAACAACTCACTGGAGCCAACTACTTCTTCTACTATGGAACAACGGTCTTCAAGGGTGTCGGTATCCAGAACTCTTATGTCACAGCCATGATACTTGGAGGTGTGAACTTTGGTTCTACAATCTTTGGTGTGTGGATGGCACGCCACTTCCGTCGCCGCGAATCCCTCTATATTGCGGCTCTCTGGCAATTCATCTGCTTCATGATCTTCGCCTCAGTTGGACAGTTCCTCTTTAAGGACGCAGCTGATGGCTCGTCAATTCAAAAGACGGCCGGTACCGTAATGATAGTATTCGCCTGTTTCTTCATTGTGGGCTTTGCAACGACTTGGGGCCCTCTTGTCTGGGCCTGTATTGGCGAAATGTTCCCATACAAGTACAGAGCTGTGGGCATGGCACTCGCCACCAGTGCGAACTGGTTCTGGAATTTCATGCTCGCGTTCTTCACACCCTTCATCACCGGCGACATCCAATATGCATACGGTTACGTCTTCGCTGGCTGCAATTTAGCTGCTTTCGTAGTGGTCTACTTCTTCTTGATGGAGTCTTCTGGCCGCACTCTCGAGGAGGTCGATGCTATGTACCTCCTTCATGTCAACCCGATGAAGAGCGCCAAGTATGAGTTCGATGAGGAGACTAAGGCTACGTTGGGTCAGGATATCAATACAGATGCGATGCACTTGCGTAAGCGTGGACGCGGATTCGCGAAGGCGGAGGAGGGTGGCCAGGGTGGTGTCCTTCATGATGAGGGGCAGCCTGCAACTGTGTTCCCGAACAATGTCCATGATGTCAGCCACCACAATCATCCCATGACGAGCTCGGGTGGGAATGGTGAAGACAAGTATTGAGTGGAAAGGTTTGACGGAGTTAGCATGCATTGTTAGGTGTTTATGGGTTACGGAGATATCATTCTTTGTTTTGTTTATTGGTCGGGGTGTACTATACCTTGGGGAAGTTGGAATAGACATTGTGTTCATGGATGATGGCACGAGATGAGCTCATGATTTACTGTATTATACTGAGAGGATGACTAGACTTAGACGTTAGGGTGGATAGCATTGTATGGAGTTTACGATAATGAAACGCCAAACATATATTTCTCTCCGGCTTTTTGATAAGTTAACTGATGAAGCGTTCTCATCTCAGGAATCTTGGAGTGCTGACTTCGGATCGTTACCGAAGGCCCGTGAAACCCACGTTTGGCTCAGCTACTTTGGCTCACCCAGACCCAAGAAACAACGAAAGGTCGAGGAACAAACTCTGAATTCGTCAGAGAAAGCAAAACCCTTTCGATCATTGGCTTGCCAGTACATAGGTAGAGCGGTTCTAGACTCGAAGACTACATCTAGCGAAGAAGATTCCAACCATGACATCTTGACACTCTCAGACGCTGAAATGTCCGGGGTAATTTGAAGTCCGGGGAATCAACGACGTATTACGCTGAGTGTGTACAACTATCCTCACACTTGTTTGCCCTTGACGTCCAAATCTGCCTGTAGTCTTTCGACTTTGAGTTGGTTCCGAATAGGACAGCATCCGAGTTCCGACCGAAAGTCTAAAGTGTTTGTGGCGTACTGACGTCATGTTGAAGGAATGGGGGGATGAGAGATGTTTACAGTTGGTAGTGAGATTATATTAGATACAAAGAACCCTTGATTCGTCGTTGAATAGGATTTCCCCTAAGAAAGGAGAAATTCAGCGTTCATAGCGGGGTACTCAACCCGCGTTTTGGAGCTTCAGTACTCTGATCTGTGAGAGCTGGTTCGACTACGAACGCAAAAGAACATCAGTTTTCGATCCTTTGGCAAACAGGCCCTTTGAAGAGTACCGAATAACGATACAACATTCACCCATCTTTTAGAAACTAGTAACGTGCTTTATCCTTTTTCATACTTGATCTTCTTAAATCTTTATCCGGTTGGTGCCTTGCAGCCTTAAATCCTCGAAACTTGCCGACAACCAGAACCGCATCTAAACATTCGATTATTTGCAAGATTCTCGACTTACGAGGACGTCGCCTTCGAACCTCCCGTTTTGATATCCGAGAGTATGAGCTGATTATATTCTGGGGTGGAGGAGACGGATTGCCGACTTTGTTCTCCGAATGAACACTGCAGAGAAGTATGTTATAAAACGGTAAGTTTAGGACTGTGGTAAGATATAATTCCTTCTTCCAGTCATCCAAAGAGTAAGATCGTTTCATTGTCTGATTTTAATACCCCTTTCCTCTATATTTCGTGGACAGTTCTATTCTTTCTACCCAACCACCAAGCCTCTACAAGCATCTCAAGAACCTCGATAATGGCTTCGAAACCCCAACTCCATGTCGCAATAGTCGGCGCCGGCCTCGGTGGATTAGCAGCAGCAATCTCCATCTCCCTCGCAGGTCACAGCGCTACAATTCTCGAACAAGCCTCTGAACTCGGCGAAGTACGTCCCCTCTCCCTCCCTGCTCTCACCAGCTAACAACCCCAGGTTGGAGCAGGTATCCAAATCCCACCCAATTCCTCCTCTATCCTACGCAAACTCGGCGTCCTCTCGCAAATCGAAGCCCTCTCAACAAAACCCAATTCCTTCATTCTGCGGTCCTACAAAAACGGCCGTGTCCTCTCTACACAGCCTACCCTCCCTTACTGCGAAGAACACTATGGGGCGCCTTATCTACATATACATCGCGCTGATTATCATCGAGTTCTTGTATCGAGAGCGAGGGAACTGGGTGTGCAGATCATACTTGGTTCGAGAGTGACGGGGATCGACTTTGATGCCCCGGCTGTGAAACTCGCGAATGGAACGGTGTTTAAGGCGGATTTGGTGATTGGTGCAGATGGGTTGAAATCCGTGTGCAGAGAAGCGCTGCTAGGACGAAAGGATCCACCAAGATTAACGGGTGATCTTGCGTATCGAATTATTGTGCCCGCCTCAAAAATGCGAGAAAAGGAATGTTTGCGAGAATTGGTGGATAGCCCGGCGATCAATTATTGGCTTGGTCCAGACTCACATGCAGTGGGATATCTTCTGAAGGGCGGGGACCTATACAATATAGTGTTGGCGTGTCCGGATAATCTGCCAGAACTGGTGAATACAGCGAAGGCGGATTTGCAGGAGATGAGGGAGTTTTTCTCAAATTGGGATCCGAGACTCAAGGCATTGTTGGAGTTAGTGCAGGAGACGTCAAAATGGAGATTGATGAATAGTGAGGAGATGGCACGCTGGGGCCATGATGCAGGGAAATTTGTTCTTTTGGGAGATGCGTGTCATGCAACGCTGCCTTATTTGTATGCTCCTCTTCTCTCAGCAAACATGCAAGCTAACACAGCAACAGAGCATCAGGCGCGGCAATGGCCATCGAAGACGGCTTCCTCCTTGGCCAACTCCTCTCCCGCATCCCAACCTCCTCCCTCACCAACCCCTCCAAACTCTCCCTCCTACCTGATACACTCACCCTCTACGAATCACTCCGCAAATCTCGCACAACGCGCATAGTCAAACAATCTTCGCATTATCAACAAATCTTCCACATGCATGATGGACCCACACAGGAGGAAAGGGATAGACAGTTAGTAGAGTGGGATGCTGAGCCATATGAAGGGTACCCCAATAAATGGCGTGATCCTGTGTTCCAGGAGTGGCTTTGGGGTTATGATGCGGAGAGGGAAGTGGAGGTGGCGTGGGAACGGTATGTGAGAGGGAAGTTTCCGCTGACCAGGGGTGGGTGGAGGAGTTTGGAGATGAAGAGAGACGATATAGGCCCAAAGGAGAAGGCGATGTGGGTCGAGAGTCGGTTGTGATACTTCAAAGGGGCGCTTGGGAGCTATAGGAACGAAATTCTGGGCCGTTTTTAGATGCCAGTGGCGTCCGCAGTTGATTTTTTGTCAGTGCCATTATCTTAATCTTTTGTACTGGGGAATCGTTCAGATCTTGTGATCTGTTTTGGCTAGGTGGACGTTGGGAAAGTCCTGATAGCGAACTTCGCTACAAGGGCGAACTAGGTGTCAAAGACCACGGTCGTCTTTGCAAATTATTTATAGGTCTGTCGCAAGTGCTTTCACATGCCTGTTCAATACTCCACTGTCCACAATACTGATGTCATAGTCATCAAAGTTTGGTGATAAATTTCAAACAATGTCTCATAGTCCAATCTCTCACATCATGTGGCAGAATACTTGAGAGCTCAGTCGCTTAGTTGCTAGCAAAATCCATCTCTCTCACAACCAACTCAGGTGCCTTCCCTTGAATATCGCTATATGACGATCCAGAAATTCGATACAGTAGTTCGGCAATTCGCTATGGCAGTCACCCTAAAATCAACCACTTGGCCTGCCACAGGCCCCTTCTCGAAAATGTCAAATATAGTTTCCTTAATCTCTTGAACCTGACTAGTATATTCACTAGAGGCGCTCTGTCTAATTACCTCCAGTCCTCGCCCCTATGTTTGACTTTGCTCCAATCGACTTCCTGCAGTTTTCTCCGAGCTCTCTGTCCTCGACGGGGCTCCAATCCGTTTTGCCTATCTATATCTCTTCAAGCGTCGGTCCCATATCTGTCAGTTATTTGGCGAGATTGTAGAGGCAGGCGGAGGGGACGATAGTCGAAGAACATGGTGTCTCTGGTAGGATCGAACAGAAAAGCCATTTTTCTTTAGGAAGGAGGTGGAAAGGTTCGTTGCGGGAAAGAATGCAGTAATGCTTGAGAGTCTCGTTCCGGGTTTCTGTGTTGATATACAGGGTGTCTGGCCTGACCACTGTACGGTGTGCAGTTCTGGTACTCGTTAGGAACATCGAGCGGAATGTTGCATGCATCAGGGAGAGCAAAACGACAGATTTTGAGTCGTATTTCGATTGAAACTTCAGAGAATAGAATTAATTAAGAAGGGTCCAAGTACTGCTTCATTAGTGGTCGGCGATGGTCATCAAGCAGGCGCTGAAAAGAACGGTAGGCAAGGCGAAATGTTCCGGCTTGAGGAACCAGGTCTTTATGCGGATTTGCCAAGGCAAGCGCAGAAAGAGTGGAGGTTATTTCTTCAACCATTATTTCTTGTGATAGCGTCCGCTGGTTCAATCAAGAGAAATGGAAAAGCAGAGTTTATGTATTCCTCTTCTTGCCATACTATTTCGATTTCCGTGTTTGGTTAGGGCAGACGAAAGAAAAGGGGTAGCTACACGTGATTGGGGACAAACACAGCTCATTTTTGATTTTCTTATGTATCAAGCCATCAGCAGCTCACCGCGGGTACTTGTGCAATTTGTAATTAAGAGTCTCATTTCCCTCTCAGACGTTTGAGCTTTTGGATTATGATGAAGAGAGGGTGGTAAAGGGTTCGTGGGAGAGGTATGTGAGGGGACAGTTGAGAAATAAATATAGAGAGGATAATTATTCCTTAAAAATGAGATCAGAAGTGAATCAAAACTCGTTTTCTGCTGTATGGACTTCCATATTCGGCTAGGTTAAAAAAAGGGGCGGCGGCCACGTGATTGCGTACTAAAGGCACTTCACCACGTCTTCCTTGTGTATCATGGAGGCTACAAGTAATAATCATATTTCCGCTGCAAGGTTTTATATTCTTAACGAATGAGGTTTGGCACGACCAATTCAATCCTTCATATCTATTCTTCAAGTGATAACGACGAGTTTCTGTTCTGGCAGTTCTTTATCAGGAAGCTGTCCCTGAGCAGCTCCCCCATTCCCCATGTACTGCGAGAGGTAACAAGGACCCATTAGTTTGTAAGAATTTACATCTCCTCTGCTACGCAAGACATATGGCGTTTTGCCGTTTCTTAAGGCAAATAATTCATCACCAACTTCAATATGACAGTCCGATCCAACCATCCCCATCGTCCCTTTCTCCGTCACAAACATTTGACAATCGTGAACCATAGTAAAAAGTACACGCTCAAACCCCTCAAGAAATTCTCCTCGGATAGCAACTCCGGATTTGAATAAGCATAATTCCACGGTATGGGCATGCCCCAGCGCCAAATGTGGAATCGTTCTATAAGGGTCGCTGGATGGGATTCATCACCCCACTTCTTGTAACCTCGAAGAAGAGCATCCGCAAATATGATCACCGGTGTCGGGAAGTTGAAGTGATGATTGTTTCCAGGACTGTTGAGTTGAGTGGGGGTCATTGGTATACCAAAGGCTCGAGAGCACATGTTTTCCCAAGCCGAGATGGCGACGAGAAGTCCTTCCCGGAGATTCGTTGGGTCTACAAGTTTTTGGGTGGCATCTCCTACTATTCCCACAACTCGAACTCTATCAAGCTCGTGGCCAAGGTCGTGAAGGGTTTTGTCGTACAACTTAGGTTGAGGCAATAGGCCCATGTACGAAGCTTGAGTCGTTTGGTAAGAATTGTTCTGCTTTCCTTCCGGCAAACCATAGGTTTGGCAGAAAAGTGCTCTGTCATGACCCCATGAGAGTCGCAGATCCGGAACCCACGAAGGAAGGCCATCTTGACTCGAGTCTCCGCAAGCACTCAGAATATCCAACGAACGGGTTCGCTCAATTCTCTGTATCGCCCAACGTGTGTAAACGGCCTGCACCGGCAAAGAATAGTCGATTTCAAACTCTTCTGTGCCCGAGAGAACCCCTTCAATTGCATGTAGCCTGTATAGGACATTAAAATTATTAGATTGAGGAAACATCAGACATCGACTCACCGATCCCGGGGATCTTTGCATTTGCTAGCTCTTGTACGCCTCAGAACCGTCAGAATGTTACTTCGGTCTACTCCGCGAAGAGATACATCTGTCAATCTCTCCGCACCCATAAGGGGGAAGATACGGAAGTCAAGCCCGGGTATCTGGGCTGGTGTGCGGAGGATAAACTCCACGGCCTTTTCAAGCTCTTGCTATAATATTGAGTTATCGCCACACCTCAACATAACATATGATGCAACTTCCAGCTCTTGAATAACCCAGAGTCGTTCAAACCAGGACCTCCTGAGTAGCCGTGCCAATGTCGCCCAAATATGGAGCGTTGTAGGAACTTCTCTTAGCCACAGGTTTCGATAATCTTTTGTTACCATGATATAGCACAATGACTTAACTAAGGCGAAAGCTTGGCATGTTTCTGCAGCGGAACCTCTTTCAAGAGTTGTGAACCCCCAAATATCGTGGCTGAAGACCAGCCTCTCATCTTCAGGCTCATGATCTGATCCGAGCCAAATCTGGACTTGGAGAGCTTCATGGTAGATATCTCGCATCCTCCGAACTTGTCGATTTCGTTCTTGCAGATCTTCCTGATTGATACAGATAGCATCGACCCATAGTGGAAATCTATATCTCCTCAAGTGCCGTAAAGCCGATTCCAAGCTTGAAGTAACATAAAATGTTCTTTCTGTTTAGAATGATAGGCCTTTTTAAGGACGGATCCCCCCAAGCATAGGACAATGCGGCGTATTGGGGGACTGTCAGGTTTGAAGTCGAGTGATTATAGGTCCCGATACTGCACGTTACAAGAGTGTCACCAATTCCTGGGGCATGATGAAGCGTGATGAGTCTGAGATCTTTATCGGGGTTCTGCAGTGGGGTATACTGGAATTCCTCCATTCCGAGACGTGACTGCAGTGTTCAGTGCCCCTAGAATGTCATCCGCATCGCCTTGGGTGTAAGAGATGCATTAAGGGGAGAAGTTGTCAAGGGGTTTAAATAAACGGTACGGCGGTCAGTTAGAACGTCTTCACAATGTCTTGTCGCTGCAGGCGCCTAATCTTGTGGCTGTAATTCCCTGCAGTTCTGTCATTCGTGGCTCTCGCCTAGCCCAGGGCTGGAAACTAGCCAATCAACCCCATAAGCGTTCTCGGCACACTGGCCATTTAACCTTCATGATGCTTTGGAGAGAAAAAATTTGAAGCCTGGGCAAAGTGTAGAAGGATTGAGGGAAAGACTTGGAAATGTGAAATTGAAATGAGTACCTTTAAGTTTGAGAAGAGAAGCGGGGGACTTGTGAGGTGTAGAGTTGAGATTTTGAGTAAATTCTCACTTCGTCAGGCAATAGGAGACATTGTCTGAACTTGTCCTATCTAAAAGCTCCCACCTTTACGGGCAATTAATCTGCCACTACGTTGCTAGATCTATGAAATCGCAATAAATATACGGAATGTTATTCGTCCCTTACATTCAAAAGATTCAGTGTTGAGTCCTGCTGGTGCATCTCCCGGACCAGGCATAATCTTCAGTTAACATCTGATATCCAGGACAGCTAGTGTCGCAGAACCAGGAGTATCGCCCATTGTGTAGTCACAATGTTTAATTGCGTTTCAAGAAGCGGGTCTTGATGGCTATTTGGATAGTTCCGATTGCGGCTACCTCAAGTGCGGCTGGTTCAGTGAAGTTAGCGGGTAATTTGCAGTAGTCGAAATCTGGGATATGACCCAGCTATGAAAGTGGCGGTGGGGCTCGGAGGAGGAGCACTCGAGTATGATTGTGGTTCTTGAAGATGGATTTCTATCCAGTCGGGCAGGTGTTGTGGGTGCTAGCGTAGTTGTGGATGCGGGCCGGCTACTGTGCTAGGTGAGCCGGTTGGAGACGGCCACGAGGTCGACGAGATTGAAGTAGACGAGGAGGATAGTGGAGTGGGCAATGAGCAAGCCCCTTGTCTCTTCTCCAGATCGCTCCGTGTAACTCTCTTCCGGGTGCCGCCTTGTCCTTAGTAGTGACTCAATTCTTGGTTATAAAAGGTGAGTCTGCAGCCGTCTTGTTGGCTTCGCGGCCATGGAACTCCCTTAATGTAGTTCCCTTTCGACATACACTGAAGACTTGTTAGTCTCTCGGATGAACGTGCTTCAACCAGGCTAGCGTAGGAACTTGGAATAAGCGTCTTAGGCCTGACGACGTTATTATCTCTGCCACTCCGAAGCCCGATTCATTATGGTCAACAGATTAGACAGCACGCGCTCCATGAATCTAAAAATCGCGAAGATACGCCAAGATGATTGGGGTAGAAGTTCAAGGGCAAAAACCTTCATACAAGTACAAGCCGGCGGAGATGATCTTCTACACATTGCAAGGCTTGATACAGGGCATCTTAGTACAATTCATAAATCTTGGACTTGTTTTCTGCATATTCTGTCGAATCCGGACCAGCATAAAGGTCTTTACGTCGAGATGATCTCAGGCCAATGGAAAATTTATAACCTCTCAACTTATTGTAAGATTAACTACTCTGAATTTGAAGAATTTTGTAATATTTATGTATATATTTCTTTGCTTCTTGGGTTTCTGTCTCCAATTGACAACTATGGTCGAACCAGTTGCATGGCGGCCTTTCCAACCCTCATTAAGGTCACCTTCGCTCGCATGATGGTCATATGAAAGTACTATTATCTATTTTTGTTTTTCACTTGAGTCTCATTCGTCGGAAGATCTTGCCCCAAGCCTTCCTTTTCTTACACTTCCTTTGAGAAGGTTTCTAGCTCCGCGCCCTCGTCTCCGCCAGCTCGTAAAGTATCAGCGTCGCTAAAATCTCTTGAAAACAACTCTTGCCTGCCTTTCGTATCCGAATTGGTCCTGCCCCCGACCATGCACCCTGAAAACACTCTCCTGGGTGGCACACTGTGAGGACAATAACAGCAATCAAGATCATTGGCGGTTCCAAAATTATGAACAAGACTTCGTCGTTGGCCATTTCGCCCGAAAATCCTCCAGAAAGTTCTATCGCACGGAAAATGCTGCGACCGGTGATTGCTAGTGTTGTAACCGCAAGAGCTGTATGATTGTCAATTTCGGACGCTTTTAGTATTGGGGTATTCAAGTTCAAGGAGCCCTATCAACAAGGAAGGCCTTGAAGAGCCATGATCCATATATCGCAGCGTTTTCGGTATTCCGCTAGTCGCGGTTCTTACAGAAGCGCCATGCGAAATCGCTATATAGCGCTATGAAGATGACGAGAGATACGACTTGGAAGATCAAACCAACGATCATGATATCCGTTCTTGTATCGACCTGTTCTGATAGTTTCAGACTTTGAAAGTGTTTGAGAGCTCATACGCCGCTTTGGGTATCGGCTGTTGAGGCAAGTGCGCCTCCGACGCCTTGCAAATCCAAACTGACGAGGCCTGACGAACAAAAGACAATTGTGTGTGTTCTGGGACGCCAATCTAGACGGGCCTGGTGGGTAAAGGCCGACAGTTCTGGAAAGGAGACGTAGATGCGAGCTGAAAGGAAAGCCGGGGCGATCGTGAGGAAGATGAGATACAAGACGGAGTCATCTTTGTCGAAAATATTGTAAAGAAGAAGGATTCATGTAACGTATCCAAGTATCTTAAGTGAGATGCCGAGAAGCATTGCGGCTATGAAGCCCAGGTTTTATATCTGACCCCTTGAAAGATCTGAACTGGCAGAAGAATACCAAATATTCCAACCCAAATGGTATCTCCACAAACGCTTGGCAAATAGGTAAGTTCTCTAAGACTGAGATTGCAGGCCTGTAAGGTGCAAAGATCAGGGTTCAGGATCAGGGCCGTGTTACCGCCGTGGGTTGAAGTGCGGTTAGCCATGGTAAACGACAATTGTATGCGAAAGCTTGGTTGGCTCAACTCCGAAAGGAACTCAAAGAGATGATGATCTAATATTGGAACTGAAAGGATGGGAGATGGGAAATGGCAATTCTCTATACCTGCTGGGCTGCAGTTCACGCAAGAGCCCTCGTAAGTGAGCAGATAGGATGTCAGAGCCGGCTTTTCGAAAACCGAAATTACTGATAAGGTTTCACTGTGGACCATGGGATGTTGTTGCGATCGTCTGCGAGGGTGTTGTTCCCCAGGTACTGTATGGCGGTCAACGTCCCGTCAATTTACACCTCTTTTTCGAATGAAGATCGCAGGCTCACCAAGCAAACGCATGAGTAGGCATACCACATCCTAAAATACGTAACACTTTCGGGGTTGGGTGCTGTCAAAGCGTGCGCCTGAATGACTGGGCAGCGGATCCTTGTCATGCTTTGAGCGGAAGTCTAAAATGTGGAAACGACTGCGCAGCTGAGTCCGAATCGGATTCAAACGCGCCGTTGCTGTTGCGCCGTTTCGGTATCGCTACTCTCTTTCCATCTGATATAATGAAGGAGCATATTGGCACGATATTGCCTTTAAATAGAACCTAGGATCGCGAGCTTGGATCGGTATGATTCTAATTGAGCTCTCCTTCGGAAAACGTCAGTTGATTTCGAAAAGAGTGTTTTTGTCTTCGGAATTTGGAAGTGAGCATTGTGTTGTATTTTTATTCCGCGCACTTGCCTCTTCACAGTGTGATTTCTGAGATCTGTAAGTTTTTGACAACCATCAGGATGAGAGTTGAAGAACCGAGTATGGAAACTAATCGCAGCAGTGATTGATGAGAATTATTTGACTGAGTTGATAAACCCCTTCTTTTTCTTTTTCTTTCCTTTTCTAACCCACGAGTTCTCATCAATCGCTGCTGCAATAGGGACTATATCCAAGCTGTGTTCTTGTCTTGGATCTTCATACGCCACGCCTCCCTCTCCATCTGCAACTCGTACTTGACAATGTTCAGAGTAAGACACGCCCATAGTCCGGCCCAAGCGAAAGGTACACACCATCCGATCTACTGTCTGCGTCAGCCCGAACAAAATCAGTTCGAGAAACACTGAAATGCTTACAACATATGCAATATCCCTCTCGGCCGCAAGGACGGCAATTGCTGTAGCAGCTCCAACAGCGATAGCAGAGAGGGACCAGAAAAGCGAGAGGAAATGAAGTAGATCTCTGAAATAAGGACTGGTATTGTACCTCCTTTCCAGACGCTCTCGATACGCCGTTCCACCTCCTCCGTCAACAGCCGTCACATCTTCAATGATCAAGTAGATTGCAGGGCGTATAACTCCCTTTCGCGGAATCGATGAGAGTCTGATTGGAGCTCGGAATCCACAGAGGCGTAGGGAGTCGATGAAAAGAAGCTGTAGGCCGGAGATCAAGATGAATGATGGCGCGATCATAGCCAGCGCTCGGATCTTGGGCTTTTTAGGGATACTTCCGAGAGTGACAAGTATAATCACGACGATTAAAGATATTGAAAGCATGTATTGGGTGGAGTCCATCTTACGGGCCGATAATCAGCTCTATCATTGGAAGCTGGAGATACAGATAAATACTCACGTATAACCTCTTCGTTCCGCTGACTCGGCAAGTGGAATTTTTCTTACCCAACCTCCACAACCTCTGAACGTACTCCAAAACCAAGGTCCCTGCTAAAGTGGCCGATATGATGTTGTATACTTGTTACGGTTTTATTATCCAGTTCGCGCATATCGTCAAGTCATATCTCACCTGTGCTATGACTCAAACCACTTTTCCAAAGCGCAAAGTACAACAGAACAGGAATAATCATGGAATCCAGCAGAACCATACTCCAAAATATGGCAATTCTTTTTTTTTTAGTTCGAAGTTCATACTGAAGCCCAGGGAAGTCAGTGCACGAGGCGGCTGACCCCACGCTGTCGTTCGGCATGGTGCTGATTTCGTTTTGAAAGCAGTGAGGAAATTGACAGGAAGAAGATTTGACTCAAGTAAATTGACATGGCGAACTTATAAATGGCTTAGACCATAACTCACAAGCAACAGGCAGTGCAAAGTATCACTCGAAACAAGCGCGAGGTTCCGAGGTTCAGATGCATGATTCATGCCCCACGTTTCAAAGTATTGAAACGTGTGAGCCGTATCGACTCAATGCCTAGATTCTTCTCGAATGCCAAATGTTATCCCACAGCACATGGGGTCTTAGGAGAGTTGAGGGGAAATTGCTGTTCTGCCGACAAGTCAGTTAGGAGTGTGATCCGTCCGTGTTGTTCTCCCGACCCGTGCCTGAAACCTTGCACGCAGCGCGTTAATGCACTTCCCATCCTCCTAAGTAAACCGTAAATCCCTGTTCAGACAAGAGGTTACCATCTGTGCTTACCAAGCTTTTCAGCCAATCAAACACATAGATTCTTCTAGATCCTACTACACGAATCGTGAATTTTTCATTGGTGAGGATCTGAAGATAGAAACTCGTGTTGAGTGACTCGATTCTGCCGGGTTTAAGAAAATCATCGGATTCTCACTGTTATATCACCAGCACTATACAACCTCTACAACTATCACAACAATGGATATCCAAGCCTTACTTTCTACACCAAAAAACACCCTGTATTTATGAGATTTCTGACTCTCAGGATATCCCTAGGCGTACCTCTCGAGCCTCTACGCAGTCCTGGGACTCTCGGATAGGTCCACGTCCTAGTGAGCCTCCTTCTCTTGATCCAGACTCTCAAGTTAATACTATACATACTCCCCAAAGATGATACTCTTGTTCTATGAGCCGTAGCGGTCGAATCTACTTCAAGACAACCCTTGATTTTAACGTTCCATTTTACAAGATACGAGCAAAGTATGGGTTTACAGACCATAAGATTCGAGTTGCTAAAGACACTCTACGACTTACTCTACAAAAGTCGAGGTACGGAAGGAAACCAAAGATCAATACGCCTAAGCGCCGACAGCTCGAGCAATGGCTCTGGACCTCGCCTTTTCACCAGCACGTTGCGTTCGACATATTCCTTCGGTTGCGCCAGAGCTCGATCCTAGACTGTGGGGATTGTTGTTATGAGTACCCTGATACTAAGGTGCATATGGCGCTAGTACAAAATAGGCTTCAAAGGCTTCAATTCAAAATCTCTACCCTTTCATACGAAGTACAACCCTTCCCTTATATCTACAGCTTGAATCTAGCGCTTCGGTCTCCGATAGCATATCGGTTGCCGATTTCGGACCCCGTATAGTACGTCTTACTAGATATCACCGTACCTGTACTATAGACCTGCCAACAGGGATCAAGCTATACAGACAGCATTTAAGCTTGTAGGATATAGCAGACGGGTCTCAAAAAGGAAGGGGTTTGGAGTGATCAGTTGTGTGGTTGTTGCCCGCTAATGGCGTTATCGATTCACTAACGGGATAAAAAGCCACTTCGCAGGGGACCGTGGAATTCAGCCCGTAAGCTTGATTCCGGCGGGAGATCGCCAGCAGATCCCCCGGATGTCTCAATCAGCCTGCGATTCGAGATTGTGAATCTGAATCAAGTCGTCATCCCGGCTCACGACGTACACAGTTGCGAATTGCAACGTTGAGGCACGGAAGGCTTTCGTCAATGTGCTATGTTTAAATGTGGAAGCCTCTGGCGAGGTTTTGAAAGTCCGCGAGAATTGTCATCTCTGAATTCACTCGCGACTGAAGGTGGTTGCTGATGGGGATTCAATATTTGCCTATGGCTTTCGCCTTTCCGGTCTGGAAATAGTCGTGTCGTGCACCTCTATTTAAAGATACAGTTATAAACTTGTAAAGAACTGCAGTATAATTATTGAAGTAATATATCGAGATTGTTATAGGTCTGATATAGTTTATATTATATTAATGCTTTATTATTATTCTTTTCAATTACTTTGTCTTACTTAAACATTGATTAGGTTCACACGTGTTCTATATTAGGAACAGGCGGCCGCATGGCATTACTAATTATAACGATCACGGTCGTATCTGTTTTCCTCAACCTCTAGATCCATTTGCATTACCATAAGTCTTGGCAATTCTCGGATATTTCCCTATCACATCGAAGGTCATTAACCTGAAGTTCTCTAACTCATCTCGCCGTTGATCATGTATCGGAAGAAGTCCCTGCTCATTGGCATCAACTATACGGGCAGTCAGCATCAACTGAATGGATGCCATCAGGACGTTCGAAATGTCGCTGAATTCCTAAGCTACCGAGGATACTCTAATGATCCACGCTCGCAAGTCATTCTCCGTGATGACTACCGGGGACCATACTACCCCAGCGGGCATAACATCCTCGTAGACCTCACCTACTTCAAACCATCTTTCAAAATCTGCTAACGTGCTGCAGGCAGCTATCGACTGGCTAGTGAGCGAGCCTGGTACCTGCAATTTCTTCCACTATTCTGGTCACGGCGGCCAAGTCCGTGACCCAACAGGAAACCATCCTTCCGGCCTCCTCGACACCATCTGCCCCGTAGACTTTCAGGTGCGCGGACAGATAGACAGCGACACACTGCACGAGCATTTGGTCTCTCGCCTTCCTCCAAATAGCACTTTGTTCGTGATCCTAGACTGCTGCCACTCCGGGTCCGCGCTCGAACTCCCCTTTGTGTACCGTAGCGATGATGATGGCAATATCAACTTGCTGGACAACCTCAGGCAAGGAGCGCACCTTCTCAGTGAAGCAAACGATCTTTTTAGGGGGGGATTTAGCTTTAACAAGATGGCTGAAGCGAGGGACCTCTATGCTGGCGCGACATCGTTCTTTCGCAGCTTCAAGCACTGGGGTGAGGAGGAGGGGCTGGGTGAAGGAGATTATGCCGCGTATCAGCAAGAACATAAGATGGTGACGATGTTCTCGGGATGTAGGGATGACCAGACAAGTGCGGATACCAATATTGGTGGGATGGCTGAGGGAGCGATGTCATGGGCGTTTCTAGAAACTATGAAACGGTTTCCGAACCCATCATATCTTCAGGCGAGTTTTTAGTACGATTTTGTAAGAGGGCCACGTATTGACGAGATTCAGGCCTTGCAGGATACGAGATATACTTTGCGACAGTCGAATTACACGCAAGTGCCTCAGCTTTCAATTGGGATGGACATAGACCTGAATCAGCCCCTTGCGCTCTAAGCTAACCCTCCGACAACCTTTCCCCTCTGAAACCAACTTCCTCAAATCTATAGCGGCCTCTTCCAAATTGCTAGAGATTCAGACCATGAGTACCATCGCAGTCTCTAGTTCTCGAAAATATTATCGTTTAAAATGGATGATGTTGACCCCCTCTTTGAATCCGATTTTGAAACTACCTCCAATACAATTCACCGTCTTATCAACCCTATTGTTGGAGGAATAAAATGTCGAAGAAGTTCAATGACCTCATTTTAAGCCTCCTTCGAGCTCATGTTAAACCCGATCCGTAGTTGCCGATGAATAGGGACCGATTTGAGACGATACTAATGTGAGTACTGGGCGTACAAAACGTCTTTGGCCGGGTTCAAGAAGGATGTTCCTCTTCTCGTGGAGTATCCAGAGCGTCTTGTCGAAAATTAGCTAGATAATGCTTGAGAGTTCCTCTCGACTCTTTCTGCTGACGTATAGAGTAACAGGCAAGGGACCCATGATTTCTATCTTCTCTTGGAAGCAAAGAATTTCCTGGGCAACATGTCGCGAACCAAGGAAGCCCAGCCGATAGACCTTAGCCTTGATTCCAAAGGCAACTCAGGGAGTTTTGAAGCGGGATCCGTGTTGACCCTGAGATGCTTGCTGTCGTCAACCTCTGCAGATGGTAGCAAGCCCTCCGCTGATATATCTGCAGGACTTGAAGAATTGCCGGGTTGAGATAACAACTGCTCGCCACTATCCGGAAGTTCTTGGAAGAGTTCTCCATTTTGGGTCAAAGGTATTGCACAAATGTATCTATTTCTCTTGATGGAATGATTTCTGATTAAAGATCGCAACCGTGAAGGAGGCAATAAGATGGGATCCAAAAGATTCGTACAGCTTCTAAACCGAAGTTTAAAGAAGGCACTAAATGCTTTCAAGGCTTCTGCAAAGATCTTGGAGAGATTAAACTAGGGAAAGGATTGAACGCTTTGAACGGCGGGAGCTGTCGAGATGTCAAAGTTTGAAATTGGTGAAAGCGAACAGAAGCAGAGCGAGGAAAAGTTCAAACGTCATGCGTCATTCACTTAATCTGAAGGCTCCGAGTCCCAATTGAGGATTTTCAAGTCACGTCAAATCGCATATTGATGGATAACTAGAGTCATATTGTACGGCAGTATATCTAGTCGCCATTGAGGGCTCAAGCCCTTCTGCTTTTCGGAGGAAGCTAGAGTTGTTATGTCTTATCGTACTGTAGATAAATATATCTCTGTTCCACTTAATTAAAATGGCCCCGTTCACAACTAGACATTAAATAAGGTTATTAGCCTTAGAGTAATCGAAAATCGCCATCTCCTCAAAAGAACTCCCTCCATGAGAATCTACAAGGCTACACAAAACACAGCCAATAAGGTACACGGAAGTGATCATGTGAATCAACATGCCGTATTAAGACTAGCGTCGACGCGCTCACGCGTTGATCGCTTCGAGCGCGTCGCCACGCCGTCTTTTCCCCTTATTTGTATCACGTACTAGTCAATTAAGAAGCTAGTAAAATTATCCTTACCCCGTATTGTGATGACCTGATGGAGCTCCTATTGTGCAACGATGGATTGGACCTGGCAGAGCATTTCTCGCGCTTATCACTGACCGTCCAGGTAACGAACAAATCGTGTGTCTCACCTGCCCCTGCCGGCATTACCCCCAAAAAGAGACGGAATGAAGAGGAGGACGAAGAGAGTGTACTTGCATTGAAGGTTAAAAAGGTCAAACAAGGAAGTGAGAACCCTGGGAGTATAACGAACCCTCGGCATGTTGTTGGCAATGCTAGAGATTCAAATCTTTCTGCGGGCTTGGAAGCTTTGCCTTTTCATGCCTCAAGTCAGTAGTGTCATTCAAGCATTTTGCATTTTTTGCTAAGATCAAGCACACAGAATGGTCGGGTATAGCCTGGGATGCTGTCCTCTTTGTTTCGCAAGACGATGCTCCCAGCAGTCATAGCGGAAATGACAATGATAAATCCACGCCTAAGAATAATGGACCAGTCACCAACAAGCTACAATTTCAATCATCTGGTGTTTCGTTGTCAAGCAGTCTTCGCTGGTCTAATGTCAATGTCCGTCACTTTGTCTCTGCCCTCTACAAGTTCAACGAAATCATCCCAGACTGCAACGCTATGAAAAGGTTTCGTCGCCAACCGGCTTTGTGTCTTGCAAACAGAAAAGATGGTTTAAGATGCGGATGGAAGATCCCCCCTAAAACTACCCACACCCGGGAGAGGATCAGGGAACTTCTTACCGATCTTGCGGAAATGGATATTGACAACACTGTCAACACACTAAGATGGGTCATTCAGCTCACTAAGCTGACAAATCTCGCCGTCTGTATTCATCAACGCGACGATATCCGAGATGAAGTCAGTAAGTTGCGCGAACTGCCGACGACGGCATCACGGTATTTGCCCGAGTTCCTTCCGTATATCGCACCTGGATCTTCTGATTTAAGTGCGAATGAATGGGTCAAAACGCAAGAAAATAAACCTCTTTCCACGGATGAACTTAGCAGTGGGTACCTCTACGTGTACTGGAACCAGGCTAGTTTCGGCGTATGGAAAATAGGGTATACGACTCGCGACGTTGATTTACGCATTAGCGAGTGGGAAGCTGATTGTAAACACATCGCCGAGGAACAGTACCGTTCCCCTGTTGAAGTGAGGAATGTGGCGAGGGTAGAAAAGCTGATACATGCTGAGTTAAAGGACTACAGGGTCTTCGAGCCTGCTTGTCATGGCTGTTTGAAGAGCCATAATGAGTGGTTCACAAATGTGGACTTTGAAGTCATTCTTGAGAGGATTGAGTTCTGGACCCAGTGGATATCGAAAGAACCGTATGAGAAGGACAGCGGGCGCCTGAAAGAGGATGCCGGAAAGGAATTTCCGCAGCTCGACAGTATAAGTGAAGCCAACGTTAGGAAGAAGAAAGAGAGATTGATGGCAAGGACTCTGGGTGGTGTAGCAAAAAAGTTGACTTGGAATGGCTCTCCTCGGACTAGGTCCTCGTTAAGATCCTGAAAGGGGGATATAAGATGTATTAGCTAAGTAATTTAGGTTGGTACGTTTCCGCACCAGCTGTTGTTATGAGAGCCCTGATACAGTGGTGCATATAACCTCCTCTTTGCCACTCTCGTCTGACTTGCTGGCTACCCTGTACGTGGGCGCCGTCACGAAATCCTTCGCCGTCCCAACCCTCAACTCCTTATCACTCACCCACCACCCCACCACCCCATCACCTCTCGCTCCTCCCCCGTAAACCGCCGCTGGGCCGTCGCCATAGAGCAGTGTTTGGGCCCGTCCGACCGCTCTTTCTTCGAGGATTGCGCAAACATCTGCTCCCTAGACTCAGATAGCAATCCAGACGGCTGGCTCTATGGCCAACAAAGCCCCATCAAAATCCAGCCTCCTGAGATCTGGTATGTCGAAGACGAGACTTGCGCTTTTGGCATCGCGAATCTGGATCCCTGTGACATTATCGATATTGATCCGTTGGGAGATGTTTGGGGATATTGTTATTCAATGTATAATAATTGTGTGCAGAACGGGTATGATGGGTTTTTGCAGGGGACGGATCCCCGAGATGGCGATGGCGCTGTCGGGGTCGCCGTATGTGGAGGGGCCTTGTGAGACTTAGTGGAGGCCATGGTGGAATTTGTTGGGCTGCTGGATACACAGAAGGAACGGTGTGGAATGTGTATTTGTGCGTCGAGAGAGAAAGAGAAAAGTCGTAGTGAAAGTAGGGGTGAAAAGTCGTGATACTGTTGTCATTTAATTTTGGAAGGAAGGGGAGATGAACGCTTTATGAGGCCATACAACACTCGCTTTTGCTGACCCATGATTGATTTATCAATCTCTCATTCCGCATTCTCTCTATTCCCATGTGAAAAAGCATCACATCTACTTCGAAGCAGGAAACAAAATCATGCCCTGTCTCAGCTCTTCTTTCCTCTCCTCAGTAACCCCCTGTAATAACAGACGTAACCCACCCCCTACACTCCACTCCGCATCCTCAATAACGTCCTCCAAATCCGGTTTCCAGAACCAGCATTTTTTCTGCCAGTGAGGAGCGTCTGGCTTCGCCCATTTCCATGCTAGAGCGGGTCCGCCTGTGAAAAGTGCCTTCGGGTTGTTACCGAGTGTTGTTATGACGACCCTGATACTGAGGTGCATATGGCGCTAGTCTA
>NXFV01000166.1:0-51480 GCA_002803225.1 Gamarada debralockiae | reverse complement strand
GGAACGAAATGCGAGTATGAGCGCGTCCCGATTGCGCTGTGTATCGCACGTGCTCTCAGTGATGGATAAAACAAAAAACAACATAAAACGAAGGTCATGTGCTCGGACGCACTGCAAAAAAATGCATCAGAAAACAAGTTGTACGATTGTGTATGTATGTGTAGGTGTCTAAGTACAGGTCCAGCTGCAAAAGACAAAATATGCCCGGCTGGCACGTGATATCCAGCTAAGCGATCAACGTGACCGATTTCCCCACCACAATATACTATGTTTCAATCACTTGGCCTTTCTCCTATCCACGAGCTTAAGCTTTCGATCTGATCTTTGATATAGTACCTTAGGTGATACTAGTGATAGCTGTAACTTCCGTATAGTACGTACCATCTTCGTGTAGAGTAAGTACTTGAATTCTAGCTCTGATTATATAAAAACGTGATTTCTTTAATACTATAAAAGAGGCTTTAGATAGTATAATTGATGGCGCAACTGATAGTGCACGTGATAGAGTTGTAGAAGAGAGAGTGACAGATGGCGTAGGTAAGGGTTTACGGGGTTGCCGCTAGGGCCCTAAGGCAAGAGAGGGAGAAGTAGATTCGTTGTCTGAATTAGGAGGGTTTAGATCAGGGCCTTCATCTTCTGAATCAGTATCAACATCAATATCATAATAGTCCTGCCTCGATAATCATAGCCTTTTAAGATAAGCCTCAAGTCCAGTGGATCCATTGCTATGAAGAAGGCTCAGAATAAAGCAAAAGAGAGAGTGTATAGGCCTTGGGAGAGACTAGGAAAACTGTCAAAATCTATGGGTCCTAGACCGGAGGAGGGGTGAAGGGGCGGTGAGAATACCCCCCTATTATAGGCTCGCTTATAGGGTCGCTGTAGCCACAGGGCTTAATACCCTGTAGTTACAGGGGAAACCCTCTGAACTACAGGGGGGAGTCGCTAAAAATATGGCGTATCGGAGCTACAGGGGCCTTCAGGCACCGATTCGCTACAAACCCCTGTATATTCCAAACTTTTGACCGCGACCTTCGTACAAATAGGACTCAAAACCTATGCAATCCACTCCGCACCGAATGCCTCATTTAATAAAAAGCACTATATATTTTCACTATCTCAGCTGCTACCAATGAGCAGCGACTCTGCTCTCCACGGTGCCCGCGTCAGAATAGCGACAGAGCCTAAAGACTTGCGATGGGCTCTGAAATGGCCTCCAAGCAACTTCACTTTCGTGTGAGTCGCGTTTCGAAATTTGATCTTCTTCTCGTCATCTCATATGCTCTTTAACAAAATAACTGGTTTGTTTTCACAAGAAACTTGAATCACTTGTAGATATTATCTTCTCTTTTTTTAATGCCTTCGGTCGGGGAGTCTGCTTTCGAAGCTCCGACGTCCGATTCGATTCTCCGGTGATTCTATGTATTGGCTGCGGACTACCCCACGAGATGCGCAAACACACTTTCAAAGAGCTCACACTTCCGGTCTTACACTTCAGAATCTCGCCCGTCTTTCAAATGCCATTTGTCTTTTAAATCCAATCAATTGAGATGAATGGCGATCATGTTGTATCCATGATGTCATCAAACATTGCATCTCGCACCTGTTTTGATAAATAAGGAGAGGCCCCGGCAGAGCGTAGGCATATGCTCTCCGAGCATCTGCACCCTCTTACAGTACTCGTATTCACTTGCAGCATGTGATATCTTCATTTCCAATTCACCTCTGGCACCTCCCTACCTGCTTTCATAACACTTTCATCTTTCTTTACCTAGATGAAACCCTACCTTTATTCTACATACAAGAACAAACCACCACTTCTTTTCTACAGCAAGTAACAAATTATAACTCGACCGTCGCGAATCGATGCTTGTGTGACAACAGAAGTACCCATACTAGAATCCATCTCATCATGTCTTCCTCTAGGCCAGTATGTTAGCTATCCTCTCATAATGAGCACCTCAGGAAAGTTAATTCATTTGCTCCAGGAAATGCAACCTCGGCAATCTCAGCAATCTCAGCATCCTCCATACCCACCCACCACTGCTGGACTCGGTGGCACACCCACGAAGAGCCTAGATGACCCAATAACCTCAATATTCCTGGTTCTTTTTGTGATTGGCGCAGCAGCACATATCGCCATTTTTCAAGTCAACATGAGGCGTGGTCAGAAATTTGCGATTTCAGCCATGCTATTTGGTTTCTGCATGGCTCGAATAACAACATGTACAATGAGGCAAGCTATCCAAGAGCACATCGTCCCCTATTTCGAATAGTTTCATGAGCTACGACTCTTTGGATCGTGTTTTGGGAGAAGACTCTTAACCCTTTCCTAGCCAGGCAATTGCTGACTCCAGTTTGACTACAGGCTAGTCTGGAGTGCACATCTGAGCAACATACAAATCGCCATCGCTGCACAGATCTTCGTCGCAGCAGGCGTCTTCCTACTCTACATAATCAACCTAATATTCGCCCAACGAATCCTCCGAGCATCGCATCCGTACTGGGCATGGTCTAAATGGTTTTCTCTAGCTTTCAAGCTCTACTACGCCTCCCTTGTGATTATGCTTATCGCCCTCATCACCTGCACTGTACAAAACTTTTACACACTATCCCAAAATACGCACCGTATCGACCGCGATGTCCAGCTCGTGGGAACCACGTACTTCGCCGTCTCAGCATTCCTCCCAATTCCTCTCCTTCTACTCCGCTTCCCAAAGAAGTCGCCTCGCGTCGAGAAATTCGGAGAAGGACGCTTCAGAACCAAATTCACCATTCTGCTCTTCTCCTCGTTCATCCTGACACTCGGTGCTGCGTTCCGGGCAGGCACTGCGTACGTACCAAGACCGAGAGCTGATCCTGCTTGGTACCATTCTAAGGCATGCTTCTACATTTTCAATTTCGGTATCGAGATCATTGTTGTGGCGCTCTATGCGATCATTAGGGTCGATAAGCGGTTCATTATACCTGATGGAAGCCATGCGCCGGGAGATTACTCGGCTGGGTACCAGAAGGATGTGAAGGAGGGGAAGGCGAGCTTGCTTGATACGATTTTGAGTGAAGAGCAGGTGTTTGATGGTGAAGAGGACGGGGAGGAGCAGGGCGAAAGAGAGCCGAAGGGTGATGTAGAGAGAGGCACTGGAGTTGTTGAGACCAGGGCTACTCCTGAAGTAAATCCTGCGCCTGAGGAGGCAGAAGTAGCTTCAGAGAAGAGCGAAGGAAACGTGGATGCTGATGTTGTTTTTGAAGTGAAGTCTGCGCCTACGCCTAGCCAAGGGGCTGAAGGAACTTCGGAGGAGGAAAAGAAAGCTATTGAAGCTATGGTGAGTTCCGAGTCAAAGTTTGAGCCCGAGAAAGGGGTAAGTGGAGCTTTGGAGGAGAAAGATCCAGTCCTTGAAGCTGGGATCACTACTGCTTTAAGGTCTGAGCATGAGCAAGGGAAAGAAGGAACTGGAGATTCTGCGGCTGAGGTTGCTCCTTCACTGAAATCTGAGCCTGAGCATGAGCAAGGCTTACTGCAACGAGTAGAAGAAGCTCCGGAGAAGAGTGAGGGAGATGTCGAGGCTAAGATACCTCCTATACTGAAGTCTGGGCCAGAGACTGAGCCTAAGTCTGGGCCAGAGACTGAGCCTAAGCCTGAGCCAGCTATCGATAAGGGGAACTTATGTGAGCCCGCGCGTCGGGCGAGTCTGAAGAAAGGTTGGACGAATCAGTGCCGCTGTTGGACTTGCAGAGGTTAAGGCTGAACAAACAACCACTGATCTGTTCAACTAGCTGGACAAATCAGGAAAGAATACATTCACTTATTGTGATGGGGGAAAGAGATGGAAGTTTTCATTTTCTAGAAGTCCAGCTGTGTGAGAGCTCAGTAACTAGTTAGTAGCAATAATTGAAATACCTGGCGTGAACCTAGAAACCTAGACTAGATTAAGAACAGCATTGTGGTTGCAATGACGCAATAAGCCCAAGTAGGCTACCCATTAATTCAGCCCCAGTATTCGCCGTGTCTTAGCCTTCCCAATCCACCAGGTATGCGATAGATCCGATGTGAAGCGTTTTATCAGAGGGTCTCACAACCTAACACGAAAATATTTCCACGTTGCCAATAAAACCTTCTGATACCGGTGATTAACTTAGCTTATGGCATTACCAAATCCGGATTATCTGCTCCAAGAGCATACAGCCACGCAAAACTGGCGGAACAAGAGAAGACGGAAGCTACGAAACCATAAACTGCCCTCCTTTCCAAAACACTGTGCAGCAAAACTCGTCCTTGCTTGGGGTTAGGTACCATATGCCTTTGTCTCCAAGTTTGACTGTCAAGAAACGAATAATTCGACCCAACCCGCACCTCAAGCTCCACACTATTACGTTCAAAGTCTTTCGAACACTGAAGTGCTGGAAGACTTGTTTTTTTCCCTCCGTTCCTAGTTCATCGACCCAATCGTAATCTTCGTCGACGCGGAAGGATCATGGGTGTTATACCATCGGAATCTCGACGCTTCCAACCCTCAGGCTCACGTCTCCACGCGCCGCCTCTGCTCAGGCTGGCTCAGGTTCGGCTTAGGTGTGACGAACCTAGTAAACGGTCGACCACGTGACCACACTGACCTTGAATTCGGACGGCACAGCCTTGGGATTCCCCAGACCATGTGACTCTAACCACATGACCTCTACGACTGTATATATACTCGCTCAATTCTCGAGCTCTTCTTCTGCTTTTCTTTCTTCCATAGCTTAGTATTCTCGTTATATCGACTAGTTAGCTAGAGAATTGAGGTCGCCCCCCCCTCTTTTGGTAGCCGATGCTTCAGCGTAAGCGAAGTGCGTAGCTTACAGAACATAGCCCTATAAAAACGTAAATATTGACATGCTAGTAGAAGGGGGATTCAGACTTGTTGCACCCCACTGTACTCGCCCTAGAAATGCATCTAATCAGAAACCGTCAGCTTTAAACGAAGGGCCCGAAAGGAACCCCTTCGCATAGCCAGGGCCTCTATTAAGGAAGGATTAAGAGAATTGATCTCTTAAAGAACAAACCCTTATAACAGACTAGGGTAGTTGATGACTGTGGTTTTGGACTTTGGGAGTGAGCCTTCGTACAAAAGATCTATTTCTACTCTACAAGGGTCAGTTATTTACTGGGCTCTTTTAGTATCGAAGCCTCCTTCATCGATTTCTTCTTTTCTCCCTTTTCCATCTTAGCAGCCTTCTTAGCAGCTTTCTTCGCAGCAGCCTTCTCAGCTTCAAGAAGCTTCTGCTCCCGTATAGCGCTTCCGCCGTATGCTTCTTGCCACTCCTCTAGCTTTGCCGCGGGAATAACTGAGAACAGCGGCCGTGGTTCGCCCAACTTGTGGCCTCCTGCTAATGTATTTGCAGCCCAGGTGTCAGGAATTTTCGGTACAGACTCAACTCCCAACTGCTCGAAGATAGATTCGGCAGTTTTAGGCATAAACGGAGAAAGGAGATTTGCAAGTAGATGTAGATGATTCAGGGCTGTACCGACGACGTTGGCGCAAAGTTCAGGGTTCTCAGTAAAGAGACTGTTGCTGAGTTTATTATCTTGCAAGAACTTGTTGCCAAGAGCTGAGATCTGGAGGATGGTTGACAGTCCAAGACGCAACCTCATGTTCTCGAGGTGGGTGATATATGATGTAAGTAGGGTATTAACATTTGACTGGTGCTCTTCCGAAACCGTGTAGTGAGGTACAACACCCCCTGTCTTTGCGTGACAGAACTTGATTACTCGATTTACCAAGTTGCCAATATTTTTGAGTAAATCGTTGTTGTTGACGCTGATAAACTCTTCCCACTTGAACTCAGTATCGGTGCCGTTTTCCGGGCGTCTGGACAGAAGATAATATCGCCAGACATCCGCATCGATACCAGTATCGCTGGCGCTGTTACCAAAGACACCGATACCTCTCGACTTGCTGAATTTGCCACCTTCGTAGTTGAGGTACTCTGTTGCAGAGATGTGCCGAACTTGCGTCCAATTGTCACCGGAGCCAATTTGAGATCCCGGAAACACCTAGAAGATAGTCAGTAAAGAGGTTGAGGACGAGGTTGCAGTGAATGGTGACCAACAATCGAATGGAATGGCACATTATCTTTACCGAGGAAGTGGTACAATTCGACTTCGTTAGGGTTCTTCCACCACTGTTCCCAATCGCGCCCGTCAAGATTGTCTCCGTCAGTGTAATTCTTGGTAATGCTCGGGTAACCAATGCAGGCGTCAAACCACACGTAAAAAACCTTAGAAGAATACTCTTCGAAGTTCAATCCTTCGACATGAGGAATGGGCACGCCCCATCGGAGGTCGCGTGTGATGGCCCGTGGATGTAAACCTTTGTCAATCCATGATTGCGTTATTGCTACAGCATTTCCGGTCCAGCCCTGACTAGCGTCCTTAAACCAAGCAATAGTCTTGTCGGCCAGACTGTCTAAACGAAGGAAAAGGTGCTTTGTATTTCGTTTCTCCGGTTTCGCCCCGTCGAGCTTGCAGCGCGGGTTCAACAACCATCCTGTCGCCTTGGTATCAGCATTCTCGCCCTCTCCAGGTGCTTCAGGTGGATCTGTCGATTCCGGTTCGAAAGGGTCCCTGCGATACGTTAGCATCTCGCTACCTTCATGTCGAAAGGCGGGTTCGTACATTAGTCGGCCGCAACGGTCACATTGATCACCGCGTGCGTCTGGATAACCACAAATGGAACATTCTCCCTCGACAAAACGATCTGCTAGGAAACTAGAGTGGACTTGACAGTATGGTTGCACAGTCTCGCGCTCTTCGATGAAACCGTTGGCCCATAGCTTTCTAAAGATATCCTGAACGATCTGTGTATGCTGGGGCGTTGGGGTTTGGCCGAATATATCAAACTCTATCCTGAACCAGTCGTAGATGTCCTTGTGGATTTTGTGGTATTTCGCACACAGGGTGGCAGGATCGACGCCTTCTTCCAAGGCCTTTGCTTCGCTGGCGGTGCCATATTGATCCTTTCTACATGTCAGTAGAGCAGAGCGGGCCATGCGAATATACACTAACAGTTCCACAGACGTACAGTGTACGCAAGCCTCGAGCGCGGAAGAAGCGCGCAATCGCGTCGGCGGAGAGTGTACTTCCAATTAGATTCCCAAGATGAGGCGTTGCGTTAGAGTAGGGCAAGGCTGATGTGACAAGTATGTTGCGTTCGCCCGGTACAGGCAGCACTGGAATGGTGAGATTCGCCATTTCGAGTCGTGCTGAATATTGGAAGCTGGCTGATGTTGGGGTTGCCAGAGCTGGAACTTTATTACGTTGAAAAGAAAAGCGGGAGGTGAGTCAGTGGGACCAGGGAAGCACGTGACAACAACGCACGCGAGCTGCCAACTCGTCAAAAATACAACTACACCACTTGATTCAGCCAAAATGCTACCACCACCAAACGACATCTAATCAGTCCAACAAGAAGGGCGTATGCCCCTTGCGCTTTATCGTTTAATTTATTGAGCCCCCCTCAGTTCTCAAGTGCCCTTTTCTTACACCTACTGGTAGGACTACACAACATAGCGCTGCAAGTACTCTAGATGCGGCGAGTCATATCTCAACAAGTCCAATCTAGATGAACACTATCGAATCGTCCATCTCAAAACTCAGATCTTCCATTGCGAGTTTCTCGGATGCGATAAGGTGTATCTTCACAAAGCAACCCTGGACCATCACCGCCAAGTCGTTCATCTCGAACGTACTACTTTCACTTACGATTACTCTGGATGCGGCAAGTCATATCTCAATAAGTCGAACTTGAATGAGCACTGTCGAAGCGTCCATCTCAAAACTCAGATCTTCTCTTGCGAGTTCCCCGAATGCGGCAAGACATTCGTGTTCAGAGGAAGTCTTAATGAACATTGTCAGCTACAACATACTAAACCTCCAAAGTTCTGGTGCAAGTATGCTGGATGCAAGAAGTCTTACACGCGGACACGAGGTCTCGAACAACACTATCGAGAACTCCACGAATGCCAAAAACATTCTTGCAAATTTCCCGGGTGCGACAAATCATATACCCAGAGGGCCAGACTGGCCGCGCACCCTCGAGAAAACACGGGAAAAGCGAAAGATGGGTTTGCCAGGAGCCTCGATTTTCAAAATCGTACTTACGGAAGGATGGTTTGGCCTACCATCATCGAATCATCCATGCCATTCGTCCAAAATTCCAATGTGACTATCCTGGATGCGGAAGTCCTACGTCGGAAAACAAGCCCCCAAAGAACACCTCGAATCGGGCATTCTGAAAGATTCAATTGTGCATTTTCCGGGCGCGGCAAGTCCTACGATAAGAGCCAGTTTTTGAAGAACCATGAACGAAACGTCCACTCCAAGCTCCCTCCCGACTTTAGTTGCAAGTTTCCTGAGTGCAGTATGACCTAGGTTTACATTCAAAGCCTGTCATTGCATTATCGTGCTGTACACTCGAGTCCCACCGAGATTCCTTGTCACGTCCCTGGATGTGATAAGTCCTACCTTTACCAGTCAGGTCTACGTCATCACCATCGACGAGACCACTCGAACCACTTGACCTCAGACCTCCTATATCAGTGTGAGTTCTGCGACGCCGCATATGGCTAGAAGAAAACGATTTACATTCATCTTGTACATCATCATGATCAGCGTCATCTTCTAGCCTTGTCACCAAAGCCAGGTACGGACATAATGCAAGTTAATGGTGTCTGGGCAAGCAATTCAAAACACTCCAATAGACCAATTGAGGGCGCAACCACTATGCCTAATCCCACGCAGCCAATGACGCATGTCGGAATGCCGGAGCTCATTAAGCGAAGTGCCTCAGGTACTCGAATTTAACCATTCAAAGATTCCATGCTTCAGAGCTTAGTACGGCCACTAAGCAGTAACATCATGAAAGGCATTTTTCGAGCTGAATATGCTTAAATGTAAGCTCATAACTAGGAATTCTCATGTTAATCCTCATTGTGCAAACTCCGACTCATTGGTTAGATTCCTCCAGGTATGATGCCCTTTGTTTCGGGCCGACGTCAACAGTGAGCAAACGTTGGAACTTGATCACAATGACAGGTCGAGCCTGCCCTTTAGGCATGAAGATCAACTACTTCTCGGCTCTTCTTGTTTCCTCGACCAAAGTCAACACCACCAAATGGTTCGTTTCCACAGCTTGCACTTCTCATCGAGATGTATTCATTGCGAGCTGCTGATGCGTATGGATGGAATCTTACCTGCGGAGACTACAGTTGGCCATACTTGCCTAGCTCGAGGCTGCACTGATTCGGCTTGGCAAGGTTTGGGCATATACTGCTCTACACACTATGTAGCTTGTCACCAAATCCACGAGCTCAGCCTACAGATATCTATACCCGACCCTTCTGAAAGCCTCATTTCCAAAGTACCGAGACTTTTGCGCAATCTGGCGATTCAAGTCATGAGATTGGGGGGCTCCAAGTTTGAACCTATCTTTCGGGCTCTTTCCGCTTCTCATCCAGGCCGACCTAATATCTATGCATTAGACACCGAATTCAGTTCAATTACGGGACGGTTCAATGTTACCGAGGTAGCAATCGTCAATGTTAGAACCGACAAGCTCGTCGTACACGCTATCTTCAATGATAAACGTGGAATGATTGCATCAACAAAGCCAGCACGCCTTCTTCGATCGGAGCCATTGACAAAACACCTCAGTAGAGATTGCGAATCATGTTCGACAGGTCCGCACTGTTGAACAAATGGTTCAACCAATCAAGGATTGCCGGTTCCAACCCAACGACATCTTCATCGAATATAGAAACTCAGGCCCGTCTTGTCTAGGCATGATGAATGTATGCTGGCTTCTTGATCGGCATGGTTTTCGTACCAAAGACCTCATTCCATGTGAAGGCGTGCTTCAACCTATGAAGAAATTTGTGTCTCAAGTGTTTCCCTTTGACTGTTGAAAGCTACCATTCCTCTTTCGAGTTTTCTTCCCCAATTATTCATTAGTCGACCAGAACCATTCTGCGGCTGTCGATTCATTACAGCTTGCCACAATCACTCGACTCACATATGAGCTAAGCAAGCCAGCGGAAGAGCGCAATCTTCCCGCCGATCTGTTTCAATGACTTGAACAGCTACCATCTCTAAGCACAGAAACAATGCCAACCGGAATCGTCAGTCGCTGCAAAATGAAACGCCAGCACAACGAGTCTCCTGCTCACAAGACTCCACAAACTCGCAGAAAAAGCACAAAACTTCGAATACAGGTCAATAAATCATCATCGCTGGTCACTGACAATGACGCTTGTGGAGCAACCAAGACAAGGCAGCTCTCTCGCTAGCAGTGGTCCAGCGCTACTCCGTAGACAGTGACAAATGAATATCTTTAGGCTGTCAGACAACTGTCTTCTAGTCAGATCTAGGATTGAATATATAGATTACTATATTAGGACATATCAGAACCTAGTGCTAGATGTTTATCTAGTTGACATGCATGAGTATGATTCTAACTTGCTATTCTGTGCGCACTGATGGCTGTCGGTATGGATACAGGTATTTCTTCTTCTGGCCTTCCTTGCTAAACGGCAGTCAACCAGAACCTATACCTCTGATACCGCCGTAGGATCTGGTATCTCTTGGCAGGGCCCGAGCATACTATGGATCGCCCGAATGCAGGATATCCTCTTGCTCTAGATCTCCTGGATTTGAGCACTGACGACGCTCAGGGTGAAAATACAAAGGATGGGTTAGTAGAGGTAAGCATGAGATGAAGCGAAGATGAGAAAAACAGCGAAGGGTCACGCGTGCTCGGCCTGGCGAATACGAAAACGGAGATAAGGGTTAACTTGACAGAACAGGATATAAGGAACCCAAAATGGGCTCCCAAACAACCCTTGAGCCTTGTTCTAATTTTAGCTAATAGATGGCAATTGACCTGCCCAGCCTTAGGCACACGGTGCGGCCGTATGAGCTTCTCACCCTCCTCCGTCTATCCGATTCACCTCTCTTCTATTTTCCATTTCTGGCCCGTTTTTAGCCCCATAAAATAACCCCTCAGAACTAGCCAACCTTCGACATAACCCCGGCCTAGAATGCATTTAAAGCACTTCCATCGTCTGTCGCCCAGTCCCTCCTTATCTTTCTCTCTTAATCACCTCCCCGCTATTCGCTCTCCCGTTACTTCTACACCATCGTTCTCGAAACCAATCACACTTTCTCCCCCATCTTCGAATTACTCTTTATAACTCTTCCCACATATCATCTGCCGCTATTCTCTTCAATAATTTATAGCTTAATTATCATATAATAAAGACCTCTCGCCCACGGATAAGACCGATAGCATAACGGATGCCGATACAAATAGCCTATTCGATAGCAATAACGACAATAAGACGAATATTATAAGCAATACGATAAGGATAGCCTATTAGAGGAATGGAGGTCGCTAAGTCATCAACGAAGGATTCCACGCCGATTCATACGTGGGAGTTTCCTGCGGCGCTTCCTAGAAGAGTTTAACATATGTTGTAATATGTAAGATGATAACACGACTCTGTTTTTTTGCAAGAATCTCCAGTCGAGCTGAAGCTGGCCACAGTAACAAAGACTAGCGATGAAAGACAGAATGGTTAGCATTGGAGCTCGTGGAGTTTCCATCTCGATTTTGAACTTTCCTATCGTCCCGGGTCTAATCTCTCGTAATTTCACACCAAATGAAAAGCCAGTGTTGTGAAAAATGCATAATTTGGTTCATGAGTCCCTGACTTCATTTTCACGGCGTATAATTGCGATTTCCAGCTGTCCTCTGAGAATCTGGAGAACTTTGTCCTTGGCCTTACCTTGCTTCGAGAGCGCATCGCAAAGAGCCTGCAAATGTTCTTGGCATCTTTTCGAATTGGCATCATCCAGTAATGATAACCACCAGCGCCCAAGTGCAAACCAGTGTGCCTTTTCTACTCCCTCCAAATCCCCTACTAATGAAAACCAGCAACGCCCAAGTGCAGCCCAGTGTGCCTTTTCTGCTCCCTCCAAATCCCCTACTGCTAAACATGCTTGTGCGAGACAGTTGTAAATCCCGTCCCAGGCATCAACCTGGTCAAGTATGATATTAAGATCTCGTTGCCGGTACTTATAATGGGCTATCAATTCCAAATGATCTTGTATCGAATGGTGGCTTTCGATAAATGCATTGGCAAGCTCCTTGATGATATCCCACTTGTTTCTCCGCTGTAGCTGCTTGATCAGCACAAGCCACTCCTGGGGCTGGCCTCCTGTCCCTAAGTCCCCTAGATCGCTCCTGTAATACTGCACGAGGTTTCGAATGGCAAGGCTCTGGTCTACTGGGTCTTTAGCGGCTTCGATCCGGTCAATCAATACCTCTGGAAGGAGAATTGTCCTCAGCATGTGGTTGAGAGGCATACTGTCGAAGAGGGGTGCAAGGCTTGTGTCGATTATTTCTCGTATCTTGATGTTGTTTTGGGGTTGGCGCATAGCTGACAAGACTTGTACCGCCCCGATACTTGCTGCGAACAGTTCTTTTTGTGATTCAAAATTCGGTTCTGAGTGCATCGAAAACATTTTTCTGACCGATTCAAAATGATGGAGGGCTGGAATTAAATGTCCGCCATTATGAAGGCATTGGGCAAGCCACAATGTCGCTTGCACAGACGGAACTCTTCCCATATCATAGCAGCGTTCGGCTTCATCAAGTGCTGTGCGGAGAGAAACAATGCGGCTGCGAGTCTTAGCGAGTTTGATTCGACGTTCCCACATTAACGTCTCCTCGACACTGTCCGCCATTATTGCGATGGCCTTCTCCAGATGGTCAACTCCGTCTTTGATCTTGCCCATCTGGGCAGTTATCAAACCAATACGATAGAGGAGTTCGGCAAATTCGAGTGCAGTTTCTTTGTGGCCAGTCATATATTCCATGATTGGCTCGGACTGAGCGTAGGTCAAGAGAATGCGAGTGTGTCGTAGAGGTGTAAGAACGCCGCTCATGGAAAGAGAATTGGTCGTCGGTGGCAGCAAAAAATCGTCCCAGCCATCTTCGATGTAGTTTTCTGGATTGAGAATATCTCTTAGTAGTTCTTCAGATATCCACTCGATATATTCGCATTTCTCTTCGAGAGTAAGCTGATATGATATCCAGCTGTGCACCACTGGATGTATCCAACACTCCCTTGAAGCAATAAGCGAGTAGTTCTGAAGACTACTTATTGCACGACGAAACTGCTGGTCTGATGCTGGGGTAAAGCGATTGTCGAATATACTGCGTAGAAAGGCGGATGGCGGTTCCTGTCTTCCGCAAGAGAAATCTATGCCATGTATTGGCGTTTCTCCAATGTGGTCTTTGAATTCGAATTCGGCTTCCGACATGGTCCTCAATGGCGATGATTGAGAATCGATAAATCCAAGCAAATCGAGTAATCTGGCTGCATTTGACTTCGCGTCCGAAGAGGATGGTCCGGCAATCTTGCGATAAGAGATTCCCCATGTGAACAAAACAGACTCCTGCTTCTTGTCTATCCCTATTGCATTTATTCTAAATAAGTCGTTGAGTTTAAAATCGCGGTACTCCTTGATGAACTCGCCGATTGTGGCGTGTTCCTCCCGGATATATGAGGCTGCTTGCACTATCGCCAGGGGCAAACCTCCTAGTAATTTCCAAAGTTCCCTTTGTTGAGCACTTGAAGCCCCCCAATCCACATCAGAACGCATACCTTTACGAAAAAGGGTTTCGCAGTCATGGGTACACATAGGCTCTATTCGAAGCCCATTTGCAGCGGGGACGATTCTGCCATCAGCTTGTCCAGCAATGGTAGGGTCCCGACTTGTAATTAGTACTTGGCCTTGGGATGCCCAAGGGATATAATCCAGTATGAAGCTTTTACTTCCACCCAAGTCCCGTTCTAGAAGCTTTCTATCCTCAACATCATCCAGGACCAAGAGCCAAGGTCTGCTATCATGTTCTTCCAAATGATCTTTGACCATTGAGAACAGAGAGTCTTGTGTATCTGGACAGAATTCGGGATCAATTTTTGAAGCAATGGCGCGGTACCCAAATTCGAGGGATTCGATCGAATCCGCCTTGACCCAGAACACAGACCGTTCGTGAAGGCAACGACGCGCATATTCAAAAGCGATTTCACTCTTCCTAATATCGCAAGAATGAGAGTCAATACTTGTTTAGTGATAGTAGCAATGATGGATTGAGTGCATTCACCCTATGCCTCCAAGACCATCGAGGGAAATCCCGTGAGAGCAGTCGGACGGATGCTCTAGTATTCGGCGTATGCAAACTAACTCTGCTTCTCTGCCAGAAAACCTCTGATTGTTGTAGCGTGGCAAGGTGGTCATGAAAGTCGGTGCCTCAACGATCGCAGGCGATACTATAATAGGCGAGGAATTAGCCATGTTCGCACATGCAATCACGACCCAGGCATGTTGCTTCCTAGCTGGATCTAGCTCGATTTCGAAAGGAAATGTAATGACCATCCATTGAAAACCCTTTCCATCGCCAATTCCATGCCTATGCCCAGAAAGATGACACGAAAAGAGATAAATAAGATGAAGATAGAACTTGAAATAGCCGATGAATTCAGAAATTTAAAACCGACCATGGTGTTCCTCTTCTTTCTTCTTCGGACCCTCATCAACGAGTATCTGGTTCCTCGCTGTCTCTTCTAGATTCGCTATCCCTTTACTTTTGGTCTCGGCCGGTATTGAGTAAAGAATCGCCCTGGCATACGCGGCAGCCATAGCGGCAGCATATGGTTGCCATTCTTTGTTCTTTTGTTCATCACCATAATCACAGACACCTCGAATCACCGCGACATCGATAGAGTTCATCGTACCAGCTGCTTCCATCTCGAGGCCAATGAGGTCGAAGGTGTTCCTCAGCTTGTCCCTCTCATCTGCATTCTTCATTAATCTGTCGCCAGAGCCGATTTTCCCGTACCATATTTTAGTACGTGTGGTTGAGCTGCGCAGTTCACGATGAACGGCTTGAGTTCTTTGTCCTTCTTGGTCGATAATCTTCTCGTACAAGATATCTTTCTCCTGGCCGGGGTCCTCAAAGAATCCTTCCTCATGAGGCTTTCCCTTGATTTTTTCGTAATGCTGTAAGAAGGTATGCGGGTGAGTAGTGGCGCGTAGTCGCATCTTCGCGATGGCAGATCTAAGGATCGGAATGGTTTTGGCTTGAATTCCCCACTCCAGAATCTTGAATCCCTCACTTGTCTCCTTTCCTAGACCATAGCTCACTAGACCAGCACTGTTCCCATCGCCGAGACCGACGAGCACATCACCGAGGCGAATGTCGCGCTTGGGTTCGCCATGCAAATCCGGCAGACCAGCAGCCACTCCGACCAACAACCCAAACCAGAGATTGCGGAAAGTGTTCTTGATCTGGGCTGCCAACGCGGCTGCGGATCCTACGCCATATACACCACCTGATGGAAAGGTCGCTATCGCGACATTGTGCCCATTGATCTCGCCAGCCGAGTACATAAAATCATCGCCAGGGCTTGTCGGGAACTCTCCCTCGTGTTCTTTATCAAGCATGTGCCATGCTGCCTGTGCCTCGACCAGGAGAGGAGTGATCAGAACAATCCTATAGTCGTCGAAATTCAGGCGAGTCATGTCTTCCGTTACCCACACGGTTAGCGGCGTTTCGAGAAATATGACCTTTTTGGGGCCGGAGTTTCGCGAAATCGGTCCGCGCAGACCTTGTATGACGCGACCTGCAGCGTCAGAGCAGAAGTCTTTGGATATGTATGAAGTGAAAATCGCATCAAAGAACAGTCGTTCAAATCGAATGGGCGATCAGAGAAATGAAGAAGGATGTGATGCCCGTGATGCCCGTGATGCCCTTCGGAAGGACAACTGTACTGTGGTACAATCGATCAGTTTGAATGAACAATCGAAGGTGATGGTGGGGGAACTTCATACTCCAAGATATTTCCAGGGCAGCCTTGTAGCCTTCTCAGCAAACAAAGCCGCCTATCCCCTTTTCGGCTAGCGACCTGAGAGGTCAGGAAAATTGTTCTTCGATGACCGAAACCATGACAGGGATTATTGGAGCTTTGTTCTCGTGGTACGATTTTGGTTCATGATTCCCCAAATAGACTAAAACTACAGGAGTTCTGTATGTAGATGTTTGCTCGTCGTGAAGGACTTGTACGTTCGAGAAGGGAGCCGAAAGGGCCCGAAGAGGGACGAATTCGAGTATGGAGTCTGTGGATTTCGAGGTAGGGTTCTCTCAAGATCCAACGATCAATCTTTCTGCAGACTCTGTGTCGTTGATGGCCAGTATCGAATATTGGACCGTTTTAGAGAAAGAGGTTCATCCAAAATCAGTTCGTCTTGTCAAGGCCTTGCTGATTTGATTGATTATTCATACTCGGTTCCAGTTGTGCCGGCTACGCCGGCGCAGCCTAGATTTAGCGCAGTTGCCAAAGTGCGCTTTTATTACCTCAAGCACTCAGACCATCATCCAGGAATCTAGCGCATTAGGATAAAGATACTTCCGCTCCGAGATCATGTTACCAGCTTTTCTTGTATGTGTTTTTCGCGATTTTGAAAATCTGGCATATTTGAATTTTATCTGAAACACCATCGATATTAGATATGGTCATCTGCAAATCTAATCAACTATGCACCAGAGCATGTTCTATCGAATTACACGGTTTGCTTTGTTTGTCGTAAGTGCGGATCGTGAGAAAATTGCTGATAAGTTGACTCCTAGTCGCGGTCAAACCCAGCCAACCGACTCAATTAACGTGTATGATAGCAGAGAACAACATTTATTACGAGGGCTCCTATACTATTAGCTACCATAGAAATCCTTTTAATGTCGAAACTAACGCATTTAACACGTTGTTGGGCATTGGGCGCGCTTGGTTTGTCGATGCAGACCAAGTCCAGCTCTGGAAAAATCGACTTGAGGTCACGAACGCTGTGTGCTTGGCTCAAGAGGTCGACAGGTTCAACTGCGCAATTTGACGATGCTGGTTTGAGCCGACATAGTCCAAAATTCAATCAATTGTAGAACAATAGTAAAGGAATCGAACCATTCTGTCCAATTAACAGTGCTGTGTCCTGTGCCGAAATAGAAGTCCTAAACGCTATCAGGCCAAGGTCCCACATGTGACTTGCTTTAGTTCAGCCGTAGTAACCGTAGTAGGAATAGTCCTCGACTCCAGCCTGAGTGCCTGAGCTAAGCTTCTATTGCATGCAACGTCACTTTGGCACGTGACTCGGTTTGGGTGTATATTAATCCTTTCGCAGGCCAGCTCGAGATGGACGCGAATCAGTTCTTGGCGGCAGAAGTCTTTGGCAGGAAACGCAGCGCATTTCCCGTAACCACAAAGGGTAAAGTCAAAGCGCGGTTCGACTCAGCGAAGCTAGACAAGGAAAGTGTAACCAGGCCTTGAGGGAGCCAAGACGAGCCCCCTTAGGTACTAAAATAGCGTCTCTTATGCTGACTCTGCCGCTGTCCGCTGTTGCTCACCCGCTTCCCATCTTCGTCTTAGCCTTACTCACCTTAGCTTATCCAGAATTGCCGATAAAGCAGCCCTGCTCACCTTTCCGAACAGAAACAGATTTCGTACAGTTAAAGGTTCAGGTTAAACAACCAGCTGTTATAATACCGGCCTAAGATAGCTGATCCGGGAAGGTCCCCGAGGATCTGCAATGCTTGGTGTCTATTTACATGATTTCATTCTTCCTCGAGATCCGTCCTACAAGCCAGCCATAGACTCTAGCTACAATGTGGCAGGCTTCAGTTTACTCCTATAAACAACACGTCTATAAGAGCTTAGATTGGGTTGATTATACTTAAGTAGCAGATTCAGAGCTAAATAAGAAAGACTTATACTAGGACATAAGCGTGGTTACATGAATGGAGAAGCATTTACAAGGGATGGCAAGAAAGTTGAGGTTATAGTTGTGGTAGGCTTGGAATGAGTTAAGGAAAGACCGACGACAGGCGAACCTAGCAATTTTTTGACATAAATAAGTACAAGAAAAGTCAACAGCATCGCCATCCCGGCTGCATACATCGAATGAGCGACTTCCAGCTGCTCCAACTTCAACATTTCGTACTTCCCGAACCTGACTGGAACAATGCAATCGTATCCGGATACACATTGACATTCGCGCTATAAAGCGCATCACTGACCCCATTGATCGTGATCATATTCGTCGTGCCGACCGTACTCAAACAGTATATGTTCACATTCGAGTTCGAGCCTTCGAGACTGACGATATTGTCTTGGCAGTTCTCAGGCCCGCCGCCGTTGGAGCAAGCTTTTCACTGTCAGTTGATGCAAACGATGGTACGATAGGGAAACATACTTGTGCTGTAGTTGTCAAAGAAGGAGTAGTGACCAGCGCCGTAAATAAGAACGTTTGATGAGGAGATGACGCGTAGACCCCATGCATTGGCGCAGTTCCCGGATTGGCCTGAGCAGGAACTGGCAAAATTGGGGTCCTTGAGAGAGGTCACAACGTTGAATGGTGTTGGTGCGCTTGGATTTGGTTGGTAGTATCTAAGAGATTAATATTAGATTTGGGGCAAGACGTTATGGGATTGAGCTTACGGCGTCTCGGTCTGGATGAAGCCCATGTATAGATTCTGGGTGTTGGCGAGCTGGTATTGATACAGTGTGTGGTGCTCAACTGCAGTTCCGACCCTATTTTGGAAGGCTCGAGTCAGTCCAATAACTTGGAATAGGCTGGGGATGAGATACTTACAACCAGAATGTCCCAGCAGTGCTTTCAATATACAGACCCCTTCCGCTGTAGATTGTGATCTGGGTGTTGCTCGGATCATCAATATCATGATCCGCAGTCCAAAGCCAAACATTCTCCATATACAAACCCGAGGCCGAAGGTGTGATATGCATCGACATATAAGCACCAATGCAAGCCGTGTTAACCGACGTGCTGCCTGGAGTTGTCGGGCATTGAGCAACCTGAAGATCAGATCCCGTGAACCCTCCAATTCGAGTATGCACATCCCACATTCCTGATGGCGTTCCTGAAGTCGCCAAGTTCCATTCGATGAGAATCGCGCCTGCTTGGGTGCCTTGAGTAGCAACGATCATATCCGACCATTGGACTTGGCCACTGTCACCGGCATTACCAACGCGGACGACGGGTTGAGGAGAAGCCATGTTGTTGAAGTAACTACCGCTAGACATGATAACAGAGTAGCTTTCGCCGACCAACTTTGCTCCAGCTGGGATGAACAAGGTGGAAGTGACTTTATAGGTCCCAGCATCGAAGAAGACAACCATTTCAGATGCAGTGGCGTCGTTAATTGCCTGTTGTAAGGCGTAGGTGTCATCTTGGACTCCGTTTCCAGCCGCTCCGCTGCTTCGGACACTCAGGAACGACGATACAGGGAGTGAGCCATACTGGGGCTTGGATTGAACGTAGTAGTTACTTCCGCTTAGAAGAGAGGCTGGTCGGCTGTTGGGAACAAAGGGACCCTCAAAGGAATTTGGGCCATTGGGAATGTATTCGTGACCTTCCCCCCATCCAGTGATGGTCGTAGATCCAGTAGTTCCAGCAAGGACGGTGGATCCGCCGGTCAATTGAATAGCTGTAGGGACGTTGTTGAGCTGGACGTTCTCGATTATCAGGCTTCCAGCTGTGGGAGGCGATGACGATGACGTGTAGGCGGTGATAATGCCGATAGGCGTGTTTGTGATAGAGCTATCAATCAAAGTGACTGATCCAACATTCTGAGCACTTGAACCACCGGCTGAGATGTCAATACCTTTCTGGCAGTTGTTGATGCTAATTCCTTGATACACCCAACCCCAGTCCCAAAGCTGGGAAATTGCCGTAACGCAGTTATTGAACACGAGATTGCGCATAGTGAATTGCTGGTTGCCGATTGAAGCTCCAACAATACCTCCATTGAATGTGATGTCGGTCATGAATCCGGCAGATCCTGCAGGGTCAGAACAAAATATTGAGCATTCAGGATTCCAGACTTACCACTTTCACAGAACAACCCCGTATGCTGTGTTCCAGCAGCTGAACTCATCTGAAAGACAACATTTTGCAAACTCGTGGCTTGAGCGGTTGGCCAATGGATACCAGTAGCCTGAGAAGTTGCAGGAATGCTTGTCAAATCGAAGACAAAATTGCGCACTTGTCTCATGAATACGTTGGTTGAAACCCAATTCAAGTTGGCCGTGTAGTATTTATCACCATCGATCAGACCAAACCCAGAAAAGCCAGAAGTAGCCTTCAAGGTTGGAGGATCATTGGGATTGCCGATGAGCTGAGTGTAATAGTAGTCGATGATGGACGATGAGATGAGATATGTGCCAGCTGGGAAGTAAACCACTGCAGGGGTGGTTGTGCTTGAGGCACATCCTTCTCCGCACCGACCACCTGCACTGATTGCAGCGTTAATGGCAGCAGTGTCATCAGTTACGCCATTTCCTAAATCATTTAATTAGGATTGCAACTTGATGAATGATTTTAGACATGCCTGTTGCGCCATAGTCTTTGACGTTTCTATACACAGTATATCCGCTGGGTCCAAACGCAGAAATACCCTGGTGATTGATGTTCTCATACCAGTATGAAGTCGACTGCCTAGGTATTATGGATGCCATATCAGACTGCGCTGGGATAGTAGGAACATCTGAATGGTTTCCATGATAGTGGACATAGGTGCCAAGCTTGTTGACAATCTCTCCAACTACGGCTTCAACTTCGGGGATCTCAAACTGTACGCATGAAGATCCCAGCACGAGAGAAGACAGAACCAAAGTACGAAGGAGACCCATGTTGAAGAATTTATATTCCTTTTGTTTAACATGGGAATACAAAGTGGAAGGGGGGAACAAATTCTAGGCGTCCGAAGCCTTTATGTACTCAACTGATAGACAGAGCAGAGACTTAGAACTTGGTTACATAGAAGGCGTCAAGCAGCTGAGCAGACAAGATCTATCTCTGCTAACTTGAGCACATCCTTTACGGCAAGAAAGCCGGAGCCTAAAGGTATCGTGAGAGTAGGACATGGGACATAAGCGTGTGACGGCAGACCGCCGAGACAGTGCAGCTGCCGCAGTGCCGCCAGATGTAGGGCAGCCTTCCATTTCCTGATTCCCACGGAACATTTATAATTCCACGACTCCAGGTTTCTCCGCAAAAATAATCGCATTCTTCGATACATCTAAAGGTGCAGCTACTCGAGCCGCTCCCCCAGGATGGTGTCGGTAAGACCCACCGAGGTCAGGCCGACATGTGGGCTCAGAATGTCAAGTGCTGAAGAGGCCCGACACTGAACATATAGATGAGCTAATGGTAGAACATCCGGCGCGGAATGAAAGTTTTGAGGTAGCGCGTGGGGTAATCATGAGACGAAATCAAAAACAATCCCAGGAACCATCATCACAAGGTTACATTGGCTAGCGGCCGTTCTCTCGGTCAGAACCCAACAAACCCCAGCCCCAAAGCCAAACCCGAAGGCTTATCTGAATGTTACACATAAATGCGGGGTGCCTCCGGTAATTGCGGGGAAGCCTATGATAAGTGAAAATGGCAGTTTTGGCTTCAAATTGTGGTCGTACCCTAGTGACTTGACTGGCTGGAGGCGCATTCGGCGGCGGATAAATGAAAGAAAGCCATCTGAACTCGCTTCATTCAGGGACCAAATCGCCAATCTCCGTGACTGCATGGAAGGCTTGAAGAATCGATTCAACGTTACTCCTACTGGTTCGGATGCCGGCTGCCACTACCACCAAGCATCGGTCCGCGAGTGATGCCTCCTAAAGCTCACTCCACTGTGCTCTGTGCCTTGAATTTTGTTAGCATATCTTCAATATTGACGACTTCCACTATCATTTGTCTCTTTACGTCAGTATCCTACGATGCCGCGAGTTGTAAAGAATCGTCCCCGTCCACTGAATCGGGCAAATTTCTGTCAACGCATCGCTCCTATCGTGGAATATTCTCCAAAGCATCCACGCATCCGGAAAATGAAAGAAGCCGTCACACGTGGAAGCCTGCGCCGTGTACAGAAACTCACCGAAGAATGGCTCGCCATGCCTAACGCCGAGAAAGACCTGCCGCCAGGGCCTCCAGGTTATGAGATCGGGGCTTTGGAGCTTATTCTTCATCATGCCATTAGGAAGAGCAAGGGCGAGATCGTTTCCTATCTCATGGATCAGGGTATCATGATGTCCGAGGCTGCATTGCGGGACGCCCTGGAACTTGAAGTATCATGCGATGTCTTTCAAGCTTTTCTTGATCATGGTTGGGACATCAATGCGGAGCTCCGAGGGACCCCTGTGCCCTTAACGTCTGTTGCTATTTCTATTATTTTCAAAATGGCGAAATTTACTAACGAATTGTAGGTACATTTTAAAGAATGAAAGACTTCTGAATTGGTTCCTTGATCATGGCGCCGATCCGAACGCTACTTGCGCAATGAATGTAACACCTTTCGAACGGGCAGCCAGGTACTGTCCCTTATCGGTCGTTCGGCTGCTTTACGAGTATGGCGCATTACCAGGTAACACAGCACCATTTGCCGCAAAGAGTTGGGAGCCAGGACGTCCTGAAGTTCTCAAATTTCTGCTGGACATTGGTGCCCCAATCGATGCAATGGACCACGACCATATTCCGGACAAAGCAGGAATCGAAATACTAGTTGGGACGCCGTTAATGCATGCATGTACTTCGAATACAGAGGATGGCGACATTATGGTGGAAATATTACTCAGGCGCGGTGCGCGAACTGATCTCGTGGATCGAAATGGTGAGACGGCTTTGGACAAGGCTTTGAAATATGGAAACCCAAGGACAGCAGCACTTGTCCAGGCTTATGTCAATCAACAACGACTGGGTATAGTGGGAGGCCTAGCTGTGCCTGTTAAGGAGGAGGCAAAGGAGGAAGTTGAGGGGAAAGTTACCTAAATACAAGGTACTTAGATCTGTGATATGTTGCCTTGAAGATATATAGTTGTATATATCAGGTAACTAACAAGTCTATAACTAGTCTATATTACGCTGACCCTAACTGCTGGAGTAGACCCGAAAAGGGCATCAGGGACCCCCTGTCACTTACGACCTGAATCGGGGAAGCGGGAGGAGAATCGCGAGCGCCAGGACACGTATACAGAGATCAGCAGCGAAACCTATCATTCCGGAGACACCAATTACAATCATGACACTGCGATACAGGCGATGAGAACCCATAGCCTGCAAAGCGATGAAAGCTATACTTAACGTCTCCTGTGACTCTGCCCCTACCTCTGATGGTCTCGCCCCCTCTTATTGCCTTTGACTACTAGACCTGAGATTGACGACGTACAGCCCTAGGATAATCACGGATGTCCCTCGATCTTTATTGATAATGAGCAGCACTATGCCTTGCGGACTTCTCAGAGTCCTTCTATTGTAATGGAAGTAGTACTAGTTATTGAGTATGAGGAATAGGCCTTCCAAGGCTTCCTCAAACGGACTAGGGTCGGGGATGATATAACGTACAATCTCGAGTTCAAACTACTATTGATCTCAGGATACCTTTACTTACTGATCAATACTGAAGTATTAGACACCTGTTCTAGGAAGAAGGCGCTAGTAAAGGTTCTGATCTATCACGACGCTGCTATATATTCTAAGATATATCAAGTACTGTTATAGTCTAAGAAAAGACATATTAAATAGACACCAGAAGAGGATGCAACGCTCCCCAGATGAGGAACGGTGGCTGTTCGTGGAAGAGATCAGTGCTGCCCTTCCTGACCGGAGCTTAGGGACAATCCGGGTGCACTGTTCGATGAAGTTGAAAGGGCAACCCTGATGAAAGTGACTGTGCTAATTGCCTGATACTTGTTGAAGTGGGTAGCTCTAGGGCGGCCCCCTGCCCTCGACACAATGTACTATTCAGCAAGGTAGAGCCTGGAGGCGATCATATGCTTGGCAACGAGGACTTACCACAACGTTCGTATCAATTGAAAGAAGTTGTATTCTATAGAGACCTATAGTGATTTCCTAGCTAGTTCAATGATAGAAGCTCTATAGTCTTCAAAAAACCTTATTCGTCCTCAAACAATACCTCCGCCAAGCGCTCCTTGACCTGTTCGTTATCCTAGTTAACCAGGGTCCGCTCTTTCGACTCTTCTATTTTTCTCTCTACAAATGACTCCATTATACTTCTTTCCCTCTCACTTAATAGATGTGCTCTCGTCTTCCACCAGGGGTTGACAGAATTCGTTTCCGGGCCGATATTTAGCCGGACATGAAAATAGGGGGAAAAATGTAATATATTTAAGTCTAGATCACCACAAATTACTCTTAATGGGCTTGCCACCTGATTTAACTAGTCTATGGCATCGATTAGGCATCTCTCTTATCCTCGCTTGAATCTCTTTCATCGTTACCTTACTCCACTCGTCCTGAATAACCTCACGTAACTCAGCTAGCGTTCTCCACGTTCTCTTACGTATCCGTGGTTTGATAATATTCCAACAAGCTTCAATTGGATTCAAATCTGGCGATTGAGCAGGGTGTATGAGTGTCTTGATATTGTGACGTTGCTTTAGGGCCTTAGCAACGTTCTCTCCTTTACCCCGCGTACCATGTGATCCATTATTGTCTTCTTGTAGAATCCATGGCCCAGGGCGCTTCTTTTTAAGATCCTCGTACGCAGAGATATAGACTAGTAGGATATTGTCGGTGTAGTATATTTGGGTCATAGAATTGCCCTTTGGTTTAACCTCAATTGGATGTGGTTTAAAGGCCTCCCACTCTAATACCCTTTGCTTATATTCCTCCTCCGATTCAGTCGTAGGACGGCGCCGAGGCTTTGGATCTCGTGGAGGTTGTTCGGTGTGTTCTTCTTGTTCATGTTCGTCATGATAAAATATCAATTTCTCACACTTCTCATTCCAAGTAACCTAGCTAGCGACATGTAATTGATTCCCTTGTTTCTGTGGCCTCTGTTGTATATTCTCTTCGTCTGTTCGCCGTCCGCGCTCTCGCAGAATATAAGAAGCACCCATAGAGGTTGGGTCAACGTGGAATTCGTCCGTAAATATAATCCATTGCTAAAAATCCTCGATTGTCTTGTCTTGGTGTGTTTCGCCATAAGTAATCCGATCCGCGATGTTTTTGTCTGATAGTTCCTTCCCAATATAAGCCTGCTTGTACTTTCGGCCGCCATCTGTCTCTGCCAAAAGCCTCCGGGTCAATTGACGCCGTCCGACTTCGATATGGTGGTGTTCAATCTGGGCTTCTAAAAGCTGGTCACGGACTGGGTTCCTTGTAGGTGAAACAAGCATCTTGCAAGTCTCTTTCGATACTCTAGACTTCCTGCCTAGGACTTGAGACCTCGGGCGTATCCTACGATATGCAAGGCTCCCTAACTCTCGTCGTTGTTGTAGCCAATTTCGTGCAGTTCGATCAGTGATCCCATGCGCGGCTGAGATAGTCGGTAGGTCTTTGGATGGCCAATCACGGTCGTAATCGCGAAAGAAATTCGTACGCTTGATTGTATCATATTGAGGACGGTTTGTAGGTCTATCAGGCGTGCGGGCGCGGTTTCTGGAGCGTGTCAAGGGGGCCATTTCGTGGTATTGAAAAGAGGTGTTGATTTCGTGTTGTTTTGATGATCCGGCTAATCCCCGGCCGGAAACGAATTCTGTCAACCCCGTGTTCCAAAGGTCCTGCTTAGTAATGTCCCCTTCCCTGCTACTAAAGAATCTCTTATCCAGGTACTTCCAGAAGATGGCGTCGAAGGCCCAGCTCTTCCTCGAGGTATAGTTGAGCCAGAACCGGCCAGTCTCCCAACTCTCCCGCATGTATGTAGACAATGCGAATCCCTTCGACTTCGTCTCTTTGCTTTCCTCGGCCTTCTTTATTGCCCGTAGCCAGGTCTTCAAGCGCACGTCGTAGACCTTGGTCCAATCATCAATGTTAGTGTGCCACATCTCGGGTACGTTTAGCAGCAGCCACCAAGAACAGTCGAGGGCGAACTGTGTTGGTGCGATATATGCGAATTCCCAGTCGATAACGGCAACTATGTCATCGGCCTCATTTAAGAGGAAGTTGCTTGCCCGGAAATCATCGCACCAAAGCCTAAAGGAGCTTGATCCGCTAGGAGCTGGGGATAGTGTCGAGGTTTGGCTCTTAGACTGGGCGGACCAGTCGTCCTCTGCGAACCCGAAAGTCGATAGCCGGCCCTGTTTGGCCAGTTTGCGGAAGAGCTGGCGTGCCACGTACTTGTTCCGGCAGTCGTCCGCCGTTGTAACGAGGTCGTTGTGTTGAAAGACGAGTTGTGCTATGTGCATCTCTGCCAGCGCAATGTACCATCCGTCAGCAGTCCCATACGTTTTATCCTCGGGGGGAAGAGCGGCGCGGGGGATATTCGCGAGCTGAAGCATGTTGTTCATGTTCTGGGTTATCGGCCGTCCTACCACCGAGAAGGCGTTCTCATCAGTCTGGGCTAGAGACCCGATACGGGGAAAGCTGGGTTCGAAGAGCTGTAGTAAGTGGACCGCTACTTTGCCGTAAAAGCTCTGAAGTACATCCTCAGAGACGTTAGGATTCAACATGTGAGCCTCGGTGGGATCTTTCTCGTTGGGCATTGCGAGCGCGTGCGACATGTTTCCGCAGTTTTCGACATGTTGGATGATAATGAATGGCCCAACTTCAGAATCGGGGCTTGACAGTCCGTGGAAGAGTACTCGGGGAACTGGGACCCGGGTATTTTGTGCAATAAAGCTCGCTATTGCGGCCTCTCGAAGAGTTTTTCTATGTGGAAACTGCGCTAGGTTGGGCTGGGGCAGTCGAATTATAACATCGTCGTCGGATCCCTCGATTCGCATCCTGTAGAGGTTGTTGTATCCCCCGATCCTCATCGGGGTTACCCATGTTGCGGTCTTCCCAAATTTCTGCGTAACGAAGGATTCTATATTGCGTAGCATGGAGACGCGCCGAAACAATTTCTGCGACTCTTCCCAGGCCTCATCGTTTCTGTCCCAGGCGACATTGTCGAAATCTGCCGGATTGTTGTCTATATAAGCTATGCTTCAAGTAGTGTCGCGGTCGATATTGAGGCCGGATTAAGATCGCAAATGACGGAGGAATTGAGCTAGCGAGACTTGATAATAGGATTGAGGTGGCAGAGATAATAACGGGATCAGTTTGGCATGTTGTTGCTAGTTGGACCTGCATGACGCACCTGTTGCATTTTGTGGTGCAAAAGACCAAATTTGACTAAGCAATTTTGCTGCACACCAGGTAGAATGTTGGGTATTTTCAGTGCATTTTACATGGCAACACTATTGCTTAAAAATCTAAAAGTTAATCTGATAAGTATTTATTATAAATATGCCTCAAAATCACTCACCTTTCCCATTTTAAATTAATAATGTATAGCTGATTTAATAATCTATTAAATGATAAGGAAATACTCGTTGGTGTAGAGTACAGTTAACATCCAGGGGGCTGCTCATACGCGACACTACAACTGCACACATCCTCAAAACATGCGCTCGAGGTATTTGCGATTTTTTGAACCTCCCGAAGGGGTGATGAGCACTCTAGTATGAGCACCATTAATTGAAGCGTCATATTTCAATCTGTCTGGACAGTTGAAATAAAATTTGACGGGTCACGTAACGCGTCGTGACTCACGTTGCTCCAGGAGTCAGACTCATTTCCTTCTACCACATTGATTGTTATATAAGATATCAGTCCTTCAGCACGCTTCAACGATCAAAAGCGGACTCAGCAAAGAGCCGAGAACAACTATTGGTATCCTTGAGATCAATTGCTCAATCAGAACGAACGACTTGGGGTCGCTGCCGACCAAGCAAATCCCTCGAGAGGATAATCGCTGGAATATTCCAATTACTGTTGTTCTCCAAATCAAATATGACGAACAACGCCGTAGGAACTCTCCCTCCGGCCTTACAGCCTCGAGACACAATCGCCTTCATATCTCCTTCCAGCCGGCTCAACCGTCTCTTCCCAACGCGCATCTATCGTGCGAAAGACGCACTGGAAAAGCTAGGGTACCGCGTCAAAATCTTCTTCAACGAAACTCCCACCAAGACCTTCCACGAAGCAGTCCTCCTCCGCTGTTCCGAAATCCATAATGCATTCAAAGACTCGGAAGTCAAAGCCATAATCTGCGCCATAGGAGGCTTGTCCGCCAACGAGCTCCTCCCCCACCTAGACTACAACCTCATCAAAGCAAACCCTAAGATCTTCTGCGGGTACTCGGACATCACGCTCCTTCATCATGCTTTCTTCACGCAGACTGGTCTACAGACTTTCTATGGGCCTGCTGCAGTTACTCAGTTTGGCGAGTTTCCCAAACCGCTTGACTTTACTTTGAGCCACTTTCAGAAGGTCTTATGTAATGGGGACAAGCCGATTGGTGCTTTGCCAAGATCGATTGAGTGGACTGAGGAATTTCTGGACTGGATAAAGGGAGATGATGCCGCGAGGCCGAGAAACCTGTACGTATCATTTCCGAGTCACAGTTTTCATCTGTCTCGTGCCGCAGTTGCTCAAAGTTTGAGGCACTTGGAAGTCCTCATACTTTACAAAGCAGTGCTGACCAAGATCTCAGGCTACCGTCCACTGGCTGGCAATGGCTGAGACCCGGAAAAGCAACCGGCCGTCTCTTCGGCGGCTGTCTCCCCTCCATGCTCCAACTCGCCGGAACTAAGTACTTTCCCTCCTACCGGGGTCGTATCCTCTTCCTCGAGAATCCCGAAGGAGAAGTATTCAACGGCCCCTTACCCTACGAGCAAACCCGCTCCCTAATGGCCGATGTCGTTAACCTCGGAATCTTCGAGCAGATAACAGGACTGGTCATTGGACGACCGTACAAGTACGACGACGAGCAGAAGAAGGAGTTCGCGCAGATGGTGCTGGATCAGTGTTATGGGACGACTTTCCCCATTCTCTTTAATGTGGACATTGGACATACGGATCCAATCCTGACCATTCCGTTGAATGCGTTGGCGAGTCTGGATTCGGAGAGGGATGAGTTTGCGATTTTGGAAGCGGGTGTGACTGAGAGATTAACTGGCAGATAAAACAAACTGCTTATTCTTCGCAATTGAATTGCTGTGTCGGAAGTTATCGACTAGTAGATGATTTTGGAACTGAAGATGTTAATTACTGCCTCTTTAGACCTGTATCAACACTCAGTCGTTAAAGCTTTGGAGGAGCTCCCTTAGATTACATGATCAGATTTTCGAATACCAAAGTCCTCCAGTTGATGAAAGTCTAGACTAGAAGCTTCTCGGAAGAAGCTTCTCGGAAGAATCTTTCCCTGACGTTTTGCTTTTGTTTTGCCGCATTCCCATGCTGAAGGCTTCTTAGCCAAGCATTGAGCACCTGTCGCGGGATGAGCACCTGTCGCGGGATGAGCATTCAATCGGATATGAGTCTCCTGCTAATAGGTCGAAACACCAGATGAGATGATTATCACGAAAAGCTTCGAACTCCAGAGGCCTCTGCCCTGGCCGCAGGTGTAAGGCAAAATAACAAGGTAGGCGTTTTCATATAAGATATGTTTCACTCGCACCTATCTCAACATCACCGCCCAGCTTCCACTAACAGCCCATCATGCATACAGCCTCCTTTGTCCTCGCCCTACTGGTGACCGCAGCGCAAGGCGCTCCAGTGGATCCCTACGGCAGCACCTCCCCGCCCCCACAACAATCATAATGGCTTCCACCCTCAACATCCTATTCCCAAGGCCCCTACAAACAAGCCATCTACCTCTCCTTCGATGGAATGCACTAGTTCGACCTAACTAACTACATCGCCGCACACCCTAACTCAAACTGGGCCTCAATTCTCAAGAACGCTGTCGTGTACAGCAATGCACGCACTAGCTCGCCCTCAGACAGCTTGCCTGCCTCAGCTTCAATCTTCACGGGTGCATATCCACGTTCCAACGGCATATTTTGGGAGACGGTTTGGAATCGCGTTCTCTGTCCTGGCGGCTCAAATTGTACTAGTCCTCAGGGCGCGCTTTGTGATTTCTCTGAAGATGATGATTTGGATAATACTATGCTTGAGAGAGGCGGTGGGTTCAACTTGAGCCTCTTGCCAATGAAGAAGACGGGGTGGGGAACTTGCGAGGTGGTCCTTCCTCACAGTTTCTTCGCGTGAATACAGTTTTTCAGGTCGGGAGAGGAAATGGATTGGTGACGGCGTACGCGCATAAACACCCCTCGTAAGAGTTTTTGAATGGGCCGAGTGGTGTGGGGTTGAGCCAGAGATACTTCCTGAGATTGCGGGTGTGGATGGAACGCTTGAGGCGCAGGAGGATTGGGATGATCTTCATTGTTTGCGCTCCTTCACCCTCTTTAAGAAAGACAAAGCTGACGGAGAGGACAGGGTCTGCGTTGCGTAACTGGACAAATGGTAATTGGGTAAATGGCACTGCTAATCCCGCAGGAGGTCCTTCTCTATATGGCGCAAATTTCCAAGCCATCACTTGGGCGCAGCAAAATGTTGGTTATCTCGACGCAGCTGGCACACCAAATGTCTCGCTAGAAGCTGCTTTCCAGCGCGCAGATGAACGTCTTGGAACATTTCTGCAAGATTTGAAGGATGCAGGGAAATTGGATGATACTTTGTTGTTGTTAGGGAGTAAGCAGGGTCAAGGGCCGATTAATCCTCATACTTGGTTGTGAGCGATCCTCAGACGGTGATTGATGGTGCGGGTGTACCTGTGGCTTATTTTGTTGGCGAAGACGGCGGTATTGTAAGTGTCTTTCCTCATTTGTGGACCTGAAAGGGACAAACGGAGGAATCCAAGGCTGATGTACATTTAGTTGTGGCTAGAATTAGCCTCGGACCCTCAAACCGCGAAGACTAACTTCCTCTCCAACAGCAGTCTCGGAATCTCCTACGTCCTAGCAGGCGATGAAGTCGCCGCAGCCGGCTTCGGATCCCCTTTCTCGACCCCCGCATCCCGGACCTAATCATTGGTGCAAAGGTCGGCACATTATGGAATGTAGGGTTCGACTTTGAGGATCATGGAGGATTTTTGCCGCAAGATTTGAATGTGCCGCTCGTGGCGTATAATCCGAGACTCGAGCCAAAAAAAAATATTATGGAAGTGGTGAGTAACAGGCAGATTGCGAGTTCGATGTTGAAGGCGTTGGGACTGCCGTTGGCGCAGTTGGATGGGTGGAGGTTGGGTGAGGGACCGGCTCTGCCGGAGTTGTTTGATTGAGCGAATAGAGGTGGATTTTGTTTATGAGTTCTTGTTAAGGAGGACTTTAATACGACTTGATATATTACCTTTTCGCGTATGAGCTACCTGACCTCCAGTCATGAGTCGATGGGAATGAGAGCTGTAATAATAGAGGAATTGGATGGCGGGAACTTACTGTCTCAAATCTTCAGCCAAGCAGCCCCATAACGTGAAGGAACCAGTTCAAGGTCAGTTAAGAGACAATCGTTCCAACCTTGTGAAAGATTCAACTCCTCAAGAGGCTGAGGTGGATATCACACGCAAATTCACACACGCAAGACAACGAATAGAGCCTTTTCATACCTTCGCCTCACTCTTCGGAGGCCTCTCCCCAAATATCGTACTACCCACCCTAACTTCACCACTCCCCATCCGAATCGCACCTTCAAAATCCTCACTCATTCCCATGCTCAACTCTAACTCCACACCGAGTTCCTTCTCCAACCTGTCTCTCTCCTCCCTCAAACACACGAAATCCTCGTTCTCTTTTCCCTCTCCAGTTTCCTTAGATCGTGCGATCGCGCCGATAGTCATCAAGCCGAGTAGCTTCAGATGTGGGCATTTCTCTATTACGTGTTTGCATAGTTCGGTAGTAGATGAGCCAGGAGAAGTGCCGGATTTGGAGTCTTCGCCAGAGGTGTTGACTTGGATGTGGATATTCAGGGGGGTGTCTGAGAGATTGGGGTGTGAGGTTAGGAGGGCAATGCGGCCGGCTTCGAGTTGGCTTGCTTTCTTGATGCTGTCGACTGAGGAGACGCAGAAGAGGTTCGGGACTGAGGAGGCGAGGGGTTTGCATTTATCTGGAAAGATGTCAGTCTCTTGAATTGTTGTAGGAGAATACCGTAGTAGTTGGATATAAGATATCAATCGCTCCTTTCACTTCAATGATCAGAAACGTCGACTTCGGATAGCTGCCAGGGATCTCTGATATCTTGCAGCTCGTTCAATCACAGAGTCAGAACAGGGGATTGGGAGACCCAGGAGACGTTGTGTTCAGATCTCCGATTACTGAATCGGACTGAGGATTGATGCCTTATCTCCCAATTACTGCGGTAGTCTGGATCTGGTCATAGCACCCGGACTGAAAGAAGGAATGTTATCAAGCCAAATTCGACTTTGGCACGTGACCTGCCTTGAGGTCCAACGAGAAGGGAGAACAAGGACGAAAAGGAACAAGACAATGTAAGAACATACTTGACTGCAATCCACCAATAAAATGCCACTGTATACTTTTCGGTAACAGTTCCGCCTTCTCAGTCAACTCCTGCGCATAATTCTCCCCAAAATGAACATGCCCCTTCCAACCCTCCCCATCCTGATGCAGAGCCAGAATATCCGTCGCGGGCTTCAGCTTCGATACTGCTACTAGTCGTACCTTCCAATAAAACGTCAGCCAAGTCGCCCATATCCCATCCCTTCAAACATAAATTATCAAAAGTCATCTGACACAAAATCACATGAAACCTTGAAAATGGATGAACAAACGAGGTGAAAAACTCACATTTCTTCCCGCAGCAGCGTTTGCAACGCGTTCTGAGACGGATTGGAGGGCGGAAACAAGAGCTTTCGCTCGTGCTGGGTCGACTTTCATCTCGCTCATGGTGACGCTGCAAGGGGCACCTGATCTCGTAAGTTGTAATCGTTCTGGCGGATTGAGAGATTGATGACGAAGTTTTAGAGTGGGGCGGGGCGGAGTGCGGCGGCGGACTGATGCGGTTGAATTTTCTTGACAGCTCTAGAATTTTCCCTGAAATAGAATGTATCAAAAGGGTAGAAAGCTTGAAGTTGGTTGAGCGATTTATTGAATTTATTCACTATTCTACATAATCAATGCAGTAAATTCCTTCAAAGTACTCTGCTTCTATTTCGAAAAGGGTAATTGTCGACCTGTCACGTGATAACCATTGCATGATAAGTATCAGATGGCTTTTCGTCAGTTGCACGCATGAGAGCCTTTCCATATTCAATACTAGTCATCCAGCTATCTTCTATTCAACGTTGCATTGGCTCCTCTGTGGTGTTGCTGAGAATGAAGCCTCGAAATTCTGGCGTGATTCAGGGGTTCGGTGTCGACAGCAACCACAACCCAATCAGAAACTCAACCCCGCCAAAGCTATCAACACCCCACGTTGACTGGTACTTTTCAACATTGTAATCACCAATAGCTGTAGCTACACATTTTAAGTGTATCTATGCTCCAGTAACACAAATGACCGCAAAGATATCTCGACGAATAGGAGAGGATGTGAGACGGGATGAAAGAGACACTGTAGATAATGGATGCTGAATGGCAATCGGCACAAATGCTCAGATTATACCATCAGCCTCTCGTTACGAATAAAAGTCGTGAGATGAGAAGGGGATTGCGACATCGCGGAATTGGAATATATTAGGAGGAGGTGTTCCGTTCCCTTAAACCATCCCGAACGAAAACCCGAATTCGAAAGTAGAGCAAACACTGCCAGAGAAAGAAAATCCTTACCTCAAAGATAACAATGGCTCCATCAATTGATCAAGAAGCAGTCCCAGAGCCTGAGATCCAGGTCAAGCAAGCATTCGATGAGAAGACCCATCAGGGAGTTCGTCTCCCTGCCTTCAACGCATTAATGAAAGCTACTGACTCTCGTTCATAGTATAAATATGCGAACTACCTCCCAGTATACGACAACACAACCGTCTTCCCACCCACAGAGCCATTCGAAGTCCTCGACAGAGGCACCTTAGCCGACAAAGCGAAGCCACACTTATTCTCAACCAACGACCCTGCCGTCTCGTTCACAAAGCTCACCCCTCGCGTCGGGACTGAGATCAAAGGACTACAACTCTCGAAACTGACTGACGCTCAGAAGAACGAACTCGCTCTTCTGATTGCAGAACGTGGAGTTGTGGTATTCCGCGGTCAGGATTTCAAGGATATTGGACCGCAGAAACAGAAGGAATTTGGAGAATATTTTGGGAAGTTGCATGTGCACGTAAGTCTTCCTGTTGGATTTTTTGAGGGAGGGTTGATATTTAGGGAGAATAGCCGGTTGGAGCACATGTCCAGGACCACATCGAATTCCACAACATCTACCTCGGACCAGACAACTTGTATCGCGCACAACGTAGATCCACCCGTCTCACTACGACAGGCTACCACTCAGACGTCTCCTACGAGCACCAGTCTCCCGCCATCACCATTCTTACTCTCCTTCAAGTTCCTTCCACGGGAGGAGATACTGGGTGGGTATCGCAAGTTGCAGCGTACGAGCGCCTTTCCGAACCGATTCAGAAGTTATTGGAGGGGTTGAGAGCGGAGCATTCAGGCTTCCCGCAAGCTGAGGGCGCGACGAGAGATGGGAAACATGTGAGACGAGCGCCGGTTATTTCGAGGCATCCGATTGTGAGGGTCCATCCTGTGACGGGGGAGAAGGCTTTGTTTGTTAATCCGGGGTTTACGAAGAGGATTGAGGGGTTGAAGGAGGAGGAGAGTGATGCGTTGTTGAAGTTGCTGTTCACGGTAAGCTCTGACCCGTTTACTTCACATGTTCCGAACTACGGAGAGTATTGGAAGGATGGAGCGGACTGAGAAAGCAATGCTAATGACAGCAGCACATCTCGACCGGCCAAGATTTGCAGGTCCGCCTCAAATGGGATGACCAGACTGTGGCTCTTTGGGATAACAGAGTTACTGCTCATACTGCGATCTCGGACTACGATGTCACGGATCCGAGTGAAGGGCTTCGACATGGATTCCGTATCACGATTTTGGGAGAGAGGCCTGTTGGCGTGAATGGGTTGGAGACGGTTTGGTAGGGGAGCTCAGAGATCACAATATGAAAGACGATGGGCATTTTCAGTAGGAACTCGAATCGAACGATTGTTGACTTAATACACTCGTACTGAACTGTTGAATCTGTTTAGTAAAGTTCGCAAGGCTTTACGCACGATCGATTGTGAACGTAAACTGGCGTCAGCTAAAAGGAGATGCCGTCCATAAGCGAGATCAACGACTTTCAGTGGCTGTGGCAATTACGAGGACTTGTGGAGCCCTATGGTGGAGCGTGCATTGCCAGGTGGGGAAGAATTTTTTGCACTCTTTTTCAAGGTATTTTTCTTGGTGAAGCTTGTTGGAACACAAAGTTGGACAAGAAATTCCAGAACCTCATACTTTAATTGATTTTAGTTTCAAATCTCTCAGATATCAGATCTCGTAATTCGATCCCCTCTATTCAATCCTCCTTTGACATGTCTCATGCCCCTTTGATGGTGAAACAGCTTCAGCTGATCGGGACTGCCTAACTTGTGCCCGGTGGACAAGCCCTGGGCCTATTAGAGCCCAGCTTGTGGCTGTTTCGTATTTTCGGTACCTGCAGGGAAGGCGACCACTAAGAAAATCTGGAGTGGAGTCCCTTGGGAAAAAAGGAGGAGTAAGGACTCCTGGAGAATATATCAAGGTCTGGAGTGCTGCGCAATTCAGGTCTTCTCCACTAACATCGACCGACGACGACGAGGCTCTTTCTTAAGAAGAGATAATATTTTCCTTCACATTCGTTCATATTCACTGGTTCCTTCAGCTTTCTTTACCGATATTCCTCTCGCTCAACAACACCATTGGAAGAACGCTTGAAGCGATCCCAACCACGACCACAATTACGAATAATCACGAATTTCCTCAAACTCACATTCGCTCTGCAGACTACCAATTGATAATTGCCAATTATCCATCATCATCTGCATTCCTCGCCAGATCTACGACTTGTTTCGAGATCTGCAGCACACATTCTTCACGTCGACCCGCGATCCCACAACATAGCTCAAAACCGCCTCTTATCTCAGAGGCTCCCAATATTTTGTCGACCTACAAATTAGATCTCAATGTCATTGCGATCACCTCGATCTCCAACCAGCTTTTCGAGGCAAGGTTTCCAACCACTGGATAACCCAAACAACATGAATTACGAAACCGATATCCCCCTCACGACGGTCCGAACCGCCAGCTCGACAGGAGCACGAAAGGCAGGCGACGAGGCCATAGTCCAACAGCCCACATTCAAAGATGATGAGAAGAAGGGCATGTTTAAGCGTGGCCCTGCTGGCAGACGGAGAGCCAAGAAGATAAACTCGAAACCAAAGAGAGTTGGCACAGATGGCGAAGAGGTGTCTGTTAATGGATTGGGAAGATTATACAATAAGATTGTCAACTTTTCTGTCGTCACGCGATACCTCGTTTACGTCCTCCCAGTCGCCCTACTTCTCGCTGCCCCAATCGTCATATACGCGGCTCTAGATCGTGACGCCATCTTCGCGAATACTGGCGTCAGAGTCACCCTTTTCTGGTTATGGATTGAGATCATTTGGCTGAGTATTTGGGTATCAAAGCTTGTTGCGAAGACCATACCATGGGTTTTCATGTTTCTCTGCGGAGTTGTCAGCTCTGGAACCCGGAAATATGCTTTGATTTTGAAGGCGGTGGAGATTCCACTCTCGTTGGTGGGCTGGGCTGTGACTGTTCTGGTAACTTTCACGGCCTTGACAGCACCGGAGTTGAACGTAAAAGGTATGCCCAGCAAACACTGGGTTACTATCATGTCCAGAATTTTGGGGCCCTGCCTAATTGCTGCTCTCTTGTTCCTGGGAGAGAAAGTCATTATTCAGTTGATTAGCGTCAGTTACCATCGACGATCATTCGAGGGACGGATCAAGCAGTCGAAGCGCGATGTTCATCTCATTGGACTTATGTACGAAGCTTCAAGAACACTTTTTCCTATGTACTGCCAGGAATTCATTGAGGAGGACTACGTTATCAACGATTCCATTGAGGCTATGCTCGCGAAGACGACGGGAAAGATAGGACACCACAGATCCGGCTCAGCTACTCCATTGAAGCTTATCGGCGATGTAGGAAGACTGGGAGACAAGGTCACGTCTGTATTTGGAAATATTGCGTCCGAGATCACTGGAAAGCAAGTCTTCAACCCCAACTCAGCCCACTCAGTCGTTGTGGAGGCCCTTGAGAAGACGAGATCGTCCGAAGCGCTAGCAAAGCGATTATGGATGTCTTTTGTGGTCGAAGGAAAGGACGCGTTGTATGCGGAGGACATTCAAGAAGTTCTCGGTCCCGCTCGTAGAGAGGAGGCTGATGAGGCTTTTGCTGCTCTGGACCAAGATGGAAATGGTGACATCAGTTTGGATGAGATGATCATGAAGGTCGTGGACATCGGCAGAGATCGAAAGTATATTTCCTCGAGCATGCGAGACGTTGGACAAGCTATTGGCGTGTTGGATCAGATTCTTGCTGTGGTACTTTTCGTCATAATCGTTTTCATCTTCGGTATGTGGGATTCCCCCTATTCTATAGACCATACTAACAATCAGCAGTTGCCTTCCAAGACACCAACTTCGTCACAACCTTGGCAACCGCTGGAACGACTTTGCTCTCTCTGTCCTTCGTCTTTGCAGTCACAACTCAGGAATTCCTCGGCTCCTGCATTTTTCTCTTCGTTAAGCATCCCTACGATGTCGGCGACAGAGTCGATATCGTCGGCCCAGAGAAGGAATTCCTCGTCGTCGAACAAATCTCCCTTCTTTACACAGTCTTCAAACGCATTGACAGCATGAAGATGGTTCAAGTACCAAACATTGTCCTCAACACACTCTGGATCGAAAACATCACTCGCTCCAAAGCAATGAAAGAGCAACTGGATATATTCATCTCATTCGACACTTCCCTCGAAGATATCGACCTCCTGCGCAAAGAAATGGAGAACTTCGTCCGCCACCCAGACAACTCGCGTGATTTCCAACCCGACATCATCCTCGAAGCCACCGGCATTGGCAACATGGATAAACTTCAACTGAAGGTAGAGATTAGACACAAATCGAACTGGCACAACGAAACCGTCCGCGCAGCCCGCCGTTCCAAGTTCATGTGCGCTTTGGTCCTGGCTCTCCGCAAAGTTCCCATCTACTGTCCGGGAGGTGGTGCAGAGCCTCTTGGTGGCCCAACGAACCCCGGCTACTCAGTCGCTATCTCTGATGCCTGGGCAGCTGAAGCTCGCGAGAAGGCCGCAGAAGCCAAGGAAGGCAAGCGTCTCGTGCCCTCCAAGCCCACCGCTGCAAGCAAGAGCCCCAGCGGAGATCTCGGACCTGCTGGTGAAGAGAAAGCCGCTGAAGCAATGAACACAAGAAAACCCACTGCCGACGCGGCACACAGAGATATGGATTCTGCTGCGTGGAACGCACGGGATGACAATACGCTCAACTCGAGAGAAGGGAGTCTTGAGAGATATCGCAATAATGAGATCGATAATTTGAAAGAGGGGTTGATGAAGCGTCACTCCACGCGCGGCAGACGCAGACCAGGCGAAGCTATGCCTGCTATCCCGTCACAGGGCGGGCCGGGTCTAATGGTTACTCAAGCGAGTCCGAATCGGGAGGGTTTTATGGGCGCTATGAGGCAGACGCTCGATGAGGAGGCGGAGTTGGGATTGGAGCCGACTATGTCGGCTGAAGGTGGTTATGGTGGAAACACTGCATATCAGGACCAGGGCTACAGTATCTATCCTCCCCCCTCGGCCGGTAGCCGTGGCGCTCAGCAGCTGCAGCAACAGCCAGGTACCAGTCAACAAGCTGGTGCTCCATCGCAGGGAGGTCTGAGGAGGTTGAGTTTGGGATTGAAGCCGAGCAACAGCACCAGAGGTCGAGGTGAGGGCCAATGATCTGCTGTTGAGGATGTGGGTTGAGGACGTGGGCAAAATAGGATTGAATTGGGTTAGATGAGATGATATACCCGCTGATCATCAGTATCAGCAACTCACATAGACGAATTATTTGGATGATTTCTGTATGGATAGATGGTGGCCGAATAAGAAAGAACATCTTGAAGATGGATGGATGGCTGGAGCTGTTTGTCATAGTTCGTCATTAGAGAATGAATCAATCAAAGATAGATTTGAAATCATACACTGCTGCGCAATTTGCATTGAGATCACTTTCTTTCGTGACCCAACCGAATAGGGCAAGTCACAATATGGGCACGTGATGTCAATCTCGCTTCACCTTGGACAGGGACATCTCTTTCATCACTACAATTCTTCCAGCATCCATATCATTCCAACATTCCCTTTCATTTCACACCCGAGCATGCTACAGATATAAACAATTCACATAAGGCCCATGGCCATGGCATCTCCTCATCGATCCCGACTTCATCCATGTTATCAAACGAAAATTCATCCTAACGTCCACAATCCAACTTGATGCTATCCAGGCCAATCTCATCAAGCACTCATCTCGAATGGGGAAACGACGTAGATCTCGCAGTACCACCAGATCAAATTCCCCATCCAGAGGACCCCCTCTACCACCCATCAGTCCCCCTCCTCTGAGACGACACCAGACATCAGAACTCTCGTCTGCCAAAAATGATCCAAATGACGAGATCGAAGAACGATTTGAGATCCTCTCTTGGAACGTAAACGGTGTATCTCAATTCCTGAAATCCGATACCCCGAAAATCACATCTTTCTTCAGTCCGCCTCCCTCTACTTCCAAAGCACCCCTCAAGGAGGATGGGCCGGATTTTGATTCTTCTCTGAGGAAGATGCTAGAGCGGCATTCCTGGCCACAAGTTGTGTGCTTGCAAGAAGTCAAGATCAATCCCCAAGATTCCAAGGCTAAGGCAACATTAGAGCGTGCAGCCAACACCCCACCCAACCAAGATGATGGTGGCCCAGCATACACAGCCCATTTCTCTTTACCACGAGATACATACAACGCCAAGGGCTTCGGCGGGAAAGTCTACGGCGTCTGTACCCTTGTCCATACTTCTCTTATCCCATGCTCCGTAACCAGGGAAGTGGATTGGGATCTCGAAGGCCGCGTCCTCATCACCGACTTCCCGAAATGGAACCTCGCACTCATCAACGGATACTGGGTAAACGGCACAACCAATCCCTATCGGTCACCTGTGACTGGCGCAATAGTAGGAACGCGGCATGATCGAAAGCGGGAATTCCATTCCCTGATGCTCGCTGAAACCAAATCCTACGAAGAGAAAGGCTGGCACGTTGTGCTTGTTGGGGATATGAATATTGCTCCCTCACTTATTGACGGTTATCCAGGCCTTAGAGGTGGGGATGAGCATGTGCGGAATCGGAAAGACTTCAATGATAAATTTTTGTGTGGGGGTGAGGAGGGTGGGATGAAGGGGATTGATACGTTTAGATATTTTCATGGGGGTGCGAGGAAGTATACGTATCATGGAGAGGTGGCTGAGAGGTGGGGTGAGAGCTGTGATAGAGTTGATTTGGGGATTGTGAGTCGGAGTTTGGTGGAGGGTGTTCGGGGTGGATTGGTTGGGGCGGAGATTTGGGAGAGTGTTGAGGAGAGAAGGGGGAGTGATCATGTTCCGATTTCTGTTGTTTTGGATGTGGGGAAGCTTGGCGATGCTGAAAGAGGAGCCTGATGACGGGAATGAATGTGGGGTGTTTCCGAACTGGGTTGAATCTATAACGTCATAATTGTTCTGGCCAGCAGTGGAAATGAGTATGAGAATGGAACATGAAGTCTGTTGCGAGCTTCCTTGGGCCCAAGATATTGAATGTATGATTGGAGAAGGAACAGGACGGGGGCGACATGCCTTGGAAGGGATGCCGTATGAGGTGATTTGTATGCAAACACAAATTTTTTCCTCTTTAGCATCACTGCTTCCTTCCTTTCACTTCCATCACTTCCATTATCACGAGACTCAAGCGAATTGTTCAGGAGAATCAGATAGGACGTCGTAAAGTACGGAATTTGATGACACAAGTGCCGAACATAATAAGTCCGCGACGCTCTGTATCTTCAGTGACGAAGTTTGAGCCGCGTTGACGGCAGCGAGTCACGAACTGGCAAGGGGTTATAGTCCTACCATGAATGCTGCGAACTCTGGAATTTGCATTTTGACCTCAAGCTTTGTGCTCAGTGCTTTAAGCTCGGTCCAATCGACTTCGGAGATCGGGCCATAGGTGTGGGGGAGAATGCGAAGTATACATCGACTATTCTTTGAGAGATGAAATCAGGTGTTCCATTGGAAGGTGGGTCTGACCGAATCTCGGCGAACGTCTTGCACTCATATTGGTGGTGGTGGTGCCAAGCAAGATCTTTACACTCCTATGTTTCATACTTCGTAGTCAGCAAGCGTTACCTTAATACAACTTTGCATGGGTATGGAGTATCTATGACTCAATTTGAAGGCTTGCCTTGCTGCAGTAATGTACTGTACTACTTTGGATTTGCATGCATAAACTTGAACGTTTTGGTTGTTCAGTTCGATACGCTCGTTGGAGGTAGTGGCAAGATAATTGTCACAGGAATTGCGGAGGCCATCTGCATCATCGCCGCCCTGGGTGAACATTGAGAGTCAGCATGCTGAATTGAACGATTCATATCAATTGATTGAAATGCGGCAACTCTTGTTATTTGATGAACGGCCCATTCGTATGCCTCATATTCAAAGCATCTCCTCTCCAATTGAGGCTGTGGTGCATGAGGTACTTACGATATTCAGCAGCGGCTCAGAGATTTTGAAGATCAAGTTTCCGGCCTTAACATCCTTCAGCGCAAAAACACCCTTTCCAGCGCCTAGTATGGCTGACGTGGTTGACGTAGTGACGCTCAAAGGTATCTTGCAGGAGATTGGAATGCTTGAGCTCGGCTGAGCGATCGAAAGGCCAGCAACTGCATCGGAGATGGACTGTTCGGAGGAAGCCATGATCGCCATTCTGAAGTGCTGTTGAGATTGGGTAAGTATTCGCTTTGGGTCGAAGGGCTCAAGGGAAGTAGGATTCGGAAGGTGAAGAAGGTTTGTCTTAGATGCGTAGAAGTTGTTAGTTTGGCCCAAATTGACAATGTGTGAGAATTAAGAAGCAAAAAGCAACTTCAGGGGATTGAACTAACATAGGCTGGAGAAATGCGGACCTACAAGCCGTGCCAGACTGAATCCCTCAAGTCTAATGAACGGTTAACGACGTGGCATGTGAATAATGAGGTCTTTGAGATTTGCATGTCGAGGAAGAACTGTCGAAAAGTAGCTGTAAGAATGAAACGAATTTGTGCAGCTGGTTGCCGAGGCTCCAATTCACTGTTTGCACAGAAGACTTTGAAGTGAAATCTAGGATTCTCCTCACATGAACAGCCTCCTTAGCCGATATCTCCTCGTCATCGCCCAACACCCTCACAAGTATGCTGGCACCTACCCTCACTTATCCCCACGACTCACCTTCTCTAAAAACCTTCCTATATTCAAATAAGCAAAAAGCTAACCTGGACAACCCCGCAAACAGTAAGTTATCCCAGACCTTCCCCTAAAACTTGACTCAACTAACAACTCAACAGTACAACGCCAAAGCTGGTATTAAGGGAGGACTTCCCAAATTATGAGTCTTTCCCTTATATGAAAAGGGAAGATTCGACAAGATGCATCGAGTTGCACTTCCCAACAGTGTACAACAGAGTGTTTCGGCATAAACGCTACCTCTTCTTCCTTTCCAGTGAATACACGACAGCGGATAAAAAGCAAAACCCCGATCGAGGCTCTTCTTCACCTTCGGGAGTTTCTTTGCCTCTTTCATCTACTAAACTGAAAACGTGTATATTTTTGGTAGCCGGAAGATACTCGGAAGCCCTTTCAGGGCAATGAATTAAGTGAGGCTTGACTTGGCCTGAATCTCTACGAGCACAGTCGGCACAAGTCAAGTAATCGTGGGACTGGTATGAAAGTCAATTTGATTGACTTTCAAAATTTTACAATTTTGCCTTCGCAGATACATCTTGCAGAATATTGTCGATCAACGCCATCGCTTGATAGAGCTTCCGTTCCTGCAGCTTTGGTGCGACGACTTGCACTGAGAGCTTGGTGTTCAGATACACCTTTCGATCAATCGTTTTGGGGTCCCCTGTTGTCGTGTTAGCAAGCAGTCAATCAATGTTCGAAGATGGAACCTGAACTCACATAATTCCCTGTTGATCTTATCCCAACTTCCCAGCGGCTTGCTATCCGCCAACTCATCCCACAGATCTGATTCCTCGAAATCCCTGACAGGCAATGTCCCTGCAGGGTAATCCAACAGAACAAAACTGCTTGTATAACTAACTCCATTCCACCTATCAATGGGAGGAACTGGGTGAGGAGCAACGGGGCAGATGAAAGCGTCAATCGGTCGTCCCGTCTTGGGATCTTTCCAGATCTTCAACATCTCTCTCTCCAACTCAATCTTCTTGGCATGGAACTCAACCAACATATCCAGAGCCATAGGATCCTTCCGGCGTAGCCTTGTGCTCAGCCAGTTGGTAAGGGGTTCACCGGTCTTCTCTAGAAGGTCGAACATGAAGTTGTACCCATCAATGCCGAAGAAAGAGTTGGCGACAGATTGGCATCGTTTGAACGCCGGCGCATTGATCTCCACAACCTCAACTCCTGATTTCCGTAACGTTTGGACAGTCTCGTCCAACACTTTCGAGATCGGAGGAAGAGGTGTGATGAGTCCGTCTGTTCTGATGACTCCCAGTAAAGGCTTCTTGGCTACTGCTCCTTGCTCGTCCCATAGTCCGTATACAATACTTGGGTCCCGTTCCCAGGGTCTTGCGTTCGAGACGACCTTCAAAAACAATTCGCAGTCTCTCATGCTTCCTGCAATTGGGCCGACACTCGCTGTTAGCCCCAATTTGCTTGCTCCTTCCCTTGCTCCATTCTCCTGTCCAACGTATGGGACCCGTTGCGCGCTGGGTTTGATGCCATACAGTCCTCCGCACATGGCTGGAATCCTGATGCTGCCTCCAATATCTGTTCCCACACCTAAAACGCTCCCTCTCATGGCAATCAGTGCGCCCTCACCCCCGGAACTACCTCCAGCTGTGACATTCCTATTCCTAGGGTTCAACACGCGTCCAAACAGGTTGTTATCGCTGTCGAGTGCCCCCAGGGTTTGTGGGATATTCGTCTTGCAGTAAATGACTGCGCCATGCTCGAGTAGGATATCCACAAGTAAAGCATTCTCCTTGGCGAGGTTGTCCGCCAGGCTGGCAATTCCGATCGAAGTATCATATCCCTTAACTTTAAACGTATCCTTCAGCGAGATCGGCAAGCCATGTAAGGGCCCCAACGTCTTCCCCGTCCTCTTATATTCCTGATCTAGATATTTCGCATGCAGGATAGCATCTGCGAAGAAGATTTCAGTCAAACAATTGCAGACCTGCTGAGCGATAGCAGCTCGTTTGCAGAATGCGGTTGTGACTTCCTCGGCAGTGAGGGTTTTAGATCGAATGGCTTGTGTGAGGGAGGTGGCATCGTAGTTTTCGGTGATTTCGAGTTCTTTGGAGCTTAGGATTCCGCACGTTCGGGGGATTGAGCGTACATCGAGGGTGGTGGAGGAGGGGAGGATGGGGAGAAGCCATTCTTTGGGGATTCGGGATTGGCGTTCTGCTTGTTTGCGCTGGGCGATTGCTTGCCAGGTAGGAGCTGCCATTTTGAGGATGGGACTGAGGATTGTGGGGTATCAGAATGAAAAGTGGAGGAAGACGTTGGCGCAAAGCCGAGATCCGCAATCCTTGTCAGCGACATTGAGTAGCCTTTTCGTATTTTACTCGCAGTACTTATGGACTGCCATCTATTTCAAACAATACATCCGTTCGGTATAAGTTTCTCAGTGGTTCTAGTTCAACTATTTGTATTTGGTTGGACTTTGTTACTTTGAGAGCCTACCTCAACTTTCCCTTTCCATGGCTTCTTGAAATGCTCGACTTTCTGTAAGCGAAGGAGGGGCAGGGGGCAGAGCAATTCCATCTCTGCGGGGTCGTTGTCACCACACGAACATCACCGCATCAGGCTTCAACTTCTTCAAGCATATGTACCTACGGCTTTTTTGCGACGCCCATTCTCCTTTCCCCACGCTCTTGAAAAAGTAGTTTCGCAAGGCAACTGTAAGCAATTTCGTGCCACAAATGACTCGGTGTACCATCTGGCCAGCAAGGAATCAGACCCAACGAATCCAGCCCTTTGAATGTAGAGGCAGCAACGGCGATAGTGGCTAGGTGCCTGAAGCAAAGTCGCTTACAGCGACTATTTACAGGCTTTCTACACAAAGCTTGGACACTAAACAGCCTGTAACCCTCCCAATCTTGCAGTGGCCGCTGTTGCTATGCTAGGCCTGCAACACATCTATGGCGTTTTTAGCGTGGCAGGACTTTTGAACGAGGCCTTCGTATTTCGATTGGTGAGGTGCGGAACTTGGGGAAGTCGAATGTAGCTGGTTCCGGATAGTATGTCTCAGGCAAGGGCTGGCCCGCGGGAAGTGGAATTGCTGCAGGAGTGGTGGTCGGATCTGCCATGACTGTGGGTATTTGGGCGTTCAAGAGCAAGAAGAGAGGAAGAAGGACAAAATTGGGAAAGAATGGAATTATATATAGGTCTCAAATATCTAGGGTCCCATTACAGTCATATTTGGTCACGGGTATTCAGGCACGTGATGATACTGCGAATGACTAAACGAGTTTATTGCCTAATTCCAGAATGCTCGTCATCTCACAGCGACACCGAGAACAAGACGACCCAACTTAAACATCACGAACGTATCTTCTTTTCAACCTCTACACTTGCTCATTCCTTTGAACCCTTTTAATTTCTTACTTCCTTCTTTCGCCGACTAGACAGCGTGCCCCCGAAGCTCTTTCCCTCGTACTCTTTCACAACCTCAATCATGCGGTTACCTCGAAGTCCGGCTGATGCGGCCATATTATCGACTCTCCTATTCCCTTTCCTCTCTGCAGTGGCGGCTGGAAGTTATGACTGCAATCATGTCCGCGTAGACAAGGCGAGCTTCGATCTCAGCAAATTGGGAGGACCAAAATCTGTTTTCCACTCTGAACCAAATGCCACACCCAATGTGAACATAACCTATACAATCGACATCTGCAAACCGTTAGGGAAGGTCAAAAATATTCCAGCCAAGGATCAATGTCCCAACGGGACTCGAGGTGAGCATTCCTACCCCAGGGCCGGGATTTCATGGTCGCGTGCCTTTCTTAAGTCCACAGTTAACAGCCCGTATAGTCTGCGCAGTACGGCATGTAATCAAGGAAGATGACGATACTTTCGAGCATATAGCTATTGCCGGCGAGTTGGCAGGGAAGGGAGGTAAAGATATGAACGCCAAGTGGGAGCGACTCAAAACATCACCATCACATGATGATTCCGAAAAGGAGGGCGTACGAGTTACGTTGAATGGGGGCTACCGCATAACAACGAAGAGAGACCAGAAGGCCATTGTCGAATTCATTTGTGATAAGAATCGGACTGGGTGGGATAATCTTTACGACCCAGAGGACAAATACACCGAGGGGAAGGTCAAGCGGGCAGAGGATGATGGAGTGGACGACGACGACCCAAATTCCCCAGATCTCACATTTTTTAAATATGAGGAGGGGGTTGGCGATGTAGATATCCTGCGATTAGTGTGGCGGACGCAGTACGCGTGCGAGGACTCGAAGGATGAGCAGGATGCTGAGGAAGGCAGCCATTGGGGTTTCTTCACTTGGTTCATCCTCATGTGCGTACTTCCCAATCTGCACCCTCCGAATGCATTTTCGGGTACTGACTTATCCCAACAGTGCCTTTTTGTCAACGGCGACCTACCTTATCTTTGGTTCATGGCTCAACTACAACCGATACGGTGCCCGCGGCTGGGACCTCCTCCCTCACGGCGATACGATTCGCGATGTCCCATACTTGTTCAAGGATTGGATGCGAAGAGTTTTGAACACGATACAAGGCGGTGGAAGCAGAGGTGGTTACGCAGCGATATGAGCAGACAGGCAAGGAGAATGCGACAGACAGCGGTCGATCGAGACGTTGAAAATGGAATGTCATGGTCCGGCTGAACATCGAGAACATCTTGGGAAGCCTTCGGCGCAGGTATGGGAATGCCAGTCTCTGGGATTGACATTCAAATGTATTATCACTGCCCCACGTGCCTGGTTCGTTGAATTCTATGTACAAGGAAGTTTCCCCATATTAAGTTTATTGAAGCTATTTAGAAAATCCTTGGTCGCTGCATATTACCCGAGTATGCTGATAGGTTGAAATAGGAAGGATCGTTGGATTGGGGTCGATGTTGGTTCATCAGAGAAATGATTGGATAGAAGAAACGCACCTGAAACTCTGCGCCGCATTTTACTTGCATGTGGAAATGAAACTCACCCCGCTGTCATCCTTTCATTATCGGGGTAGTCCCCCATATTCGTACCTTCTCTTCTGCCAAGTGCCAATGAAGTCACCTCGCACACTACGCTTAGTGTATTTCGAAATCCTTCCAAATGGACGACAAGAAAGCAGAGCCAGGAGAAACCATTGTCGCTGAGCGAGAACAGGCCCCTATTTCTTATGATGAACTTTCATTTTCTGCCAACTCTCTTGGGCGACACAAGCACTTCATTGGCCTTGTTTTCACTACTATTGTGAGCATAGGGCTCTTCGTTGCCCAATATCGTCGATGGGTTCTTCCCGCCCACTACCAAGCCTATGTGGATAAAAATCGAGCACCAGTTCAAGCATATGTTCAAATTATCTCGAATGTCTTGGGATTTCTGCAGGCCGCCGCAGTGACTGCGTTAGTCAATCAAGCCACGAGAATATCGTTTAGTCGCACCAATGCATCGCTGGATAGACTCAAGTTCTGGATACATGTTTGTGTTCAAACGTGGACATGGAATTTACCAGCGAAGTTCATGCTAGCTTTATTCGCCATCTTGATGTTCAAGTGGAATCCATCGGTGATATGGGCTGGTGCAATCTCGCCTGTCAACGTTCAGTACAAAGGCCCACCTGGGACTGTCTTGCTCCCTTCATACGGAAATACATCCCTCATCCAAGAATACTTGCCAGGCTTCTCGAACGGAGGATTGGAGGTCAGGAATAATAAAGGCGTCTTCTCATACAGTGTCGGCATCGCACTTGAAGGGGAACTTCTATCCTCCGCATCTACGGCTACCACTATTGATGGGAGTGCGCGCAACCACGCGAAACTCGACAATTCCGGTTTCGTCTACGAAGGGCGTTCCTATGGCGTTGGATCTTCAGTCGGACTGACAGACGGAAATGCCACTCATACAGCAAGTACTGTCTACTACCGGTACAACGAGACTGGATATAACGCCAAGGTTCAGTGTATCTACAATTCGAGCACTGCATTCGTCCTTCAATCGCAAGATGGTGTCATTACATGGGAAGCAACGGGGACTCTACCAAACAGTAACGGACAACCCGAAAACTCGACGTATTTTGGCCAAGAAAATGGACCGGCAATAGTCGCTCTGGGTGTGGCTTCTACACAAACTCCTGGCACGAAATATCTTGGGATAGCGGCTGGCGACGACTATGCGTTCCTGAACACAACCCAATGCTCAATCAACTTCCACCCTACGGCGTTCGAAGTTCAAGTTAACATCACCGCAAAACGGATCAACGTCACGGCTCTCAATTCTGCCACTGATATCGATCCAAGCGGTAACCTGAGCCATGTCGCAATGCGGCAACTGGCATTGATCTCCAATGACCAGACAAATCTATTCCAGTCTCTACTTGGGAACTCCTTTGCGGCCAGTATCAACTCTTACAACCTCTCACAAGCGAACTCCAGCATACCCCTCACTGAAAGCGCATCCACTCTAGCCGGACTGACCAATTCGATCACAGCAATGATGGACGACATACTCCTTGGCTACGCAAGCGCACAGCTTATGGTCTTGAATCAAACGTCCGCGACACAAGCTACAGTCATCATTCAGCCCATGGTTCTTGGCGATGGGCTATTCGTATTCTTCATCATAGTGAGCAATTGTTCTTGTCTTCTGCTCGTGGTTGAGGAGGCGATTAGGACGAGATGTTGGAAAGACCTTCAGAGCTGGGATTATATGGATATTCGGAGTTTAATTCACAGTGCCTCGAGGGGTGGAACGGAACTCGCTGATGAGATTGCTGCGCGGACATGGAGCAAGGGATCGAGATCGCCTATGGGGTGGAGGGGTTGGAGCGTGTGGAGTGCTTGGAAAAGTTGTGAGAGCCTCGTTGGCACGACTGTGGTTAGGCTTGACAAGGAATCGGGTGCCTTGATAGTGGTGAATAAAAGGCTAGAGAGTTCGGGAAGTGAGGCTAGGTTTTCATGATTTGTCTAGCTGTTTGATCGTTCAACGTAAGTGGACGACTCTCGCGGTAATGTCTTATTCAAAGAACACTTGACCAGCTTTCAATCCCTCAGCTTCCGCAATCTGCAAAGCTTCGCCATCCATTATATCGTGTATATAAGAGTCCGCAGAACCTAAGAAGCTTAAATGCGTTACTTTGGTTGCTTCTGCTGAACTAGGGCCCCAGTCTTACTTTTTCTCTTCATCCTCCCCCCCTTTCCGTGTCTCATTCATTCGATATCCCTCCCTGTTGCTGTTTTTAATCTCTTCGAATTCCGCATTCACCCCCCAAGAAACAGGATCTGGGGGTAGCGTCTGACGATTCGGACAGAATGGGATATGGAAAACTCGGAGGAGGACTTACTCATGCCCCTTTGCTGCCAATCCGGAATCTAAGATGGCCAGCCTGCCAATCTGAAGCGGTAGTCACGGTCTGGATCGAGCCCGTGACCGGTCGAGAAACCTCAAGACTTTGATACTTATGAGTGAAAAAGAGAGCAAACTCTTTGTGCACTTGGAGTATAGGCTTGTTATAGTTTGGGTAAAATTCGTGATCTAGAAGTTGCGGCTGGCATTTTTGCAAGGCCAAAACCACCATAAAGTCGCTGGAGCTTGGATACTCGATTATACGCCTCTAATAGAACATCTCATTTTGCGTAATGAATACTGCAGTGGACTATCACTTTCTGAGCAAGTACAATTTCCTGGACCACCCAAGCCCGATGAAAGAGTAGTCTTTGTACCAGCTCATCGAAATGTTTCTATACCACCTCGAAATCTTCCATGTCCCTGAAGTCAGGACGATTGTCGGGGTCTCCAAACACACACGCCGCAAAGTTCCGAAGATTCTGGACGCACTTCAGCTCCTCTTCTTTCCTCTACGTGCTCGAAGACCAGCAAGAGCCCAAAGACAATCCTTGCTTCAAAGGTTGAATTGCCGAGGTAGACTAAAACTTGATCACGGACCGATAAATCAGTTCCATGTGGGAGACCTGCCAGTTTCCCTCGTGGATGTCAGCTTGGTTGATGCAGACTGCATCACTCCATCTGAGAGAAAAGCTCAAGTACCCCACCCCCGGCAGATCCTTGGCCCCGCCAAGACTCCTCTGCTCGGCCACCATGGGCCGTGATGGACCCTGACTAAGTATCACCGAAATAACTGCCAACTCTTGTCTCGCGAATTCCTTCCTCTATAACTCTATATCTTTCCTTATTACTAATAGACCTAGCTCCGGATATCTATGATTATAGCGCACGAGTTACTAGGCTGCTAGCTATGGCCTTCCCAAGGCTATAGTAGGACGAGTTATGTCACGTATCCAAATTCAGGGCCTAGAAGGCAAAGTAGAATAGGTTCAATTACGACTATTCAAAGCTAAGGAGGGAAGGTTCAGAGCTCTGCAACTCGTACGAATATCTGATCAATACACTAGCGGCCGCTCGGCTGGCTTAGCAACCGCAGGCCTTTCTGTACAAGTCGCAACCGCCATGCGAAACCGCCTAACTGTGATGCACGTGATCTAAGCGAGGGTTCTGACAATTGTCAGAACCTTCGCTTAGATCCCATGACTCGTGACAATACATACAGATGGAGCATGCGTACAGATAGAGTATGTATATAGATAGAGTATATACTATAATAGTATATATATTTATTAGCTTTTAAATATAAAGTTCAATAGATCTTAAGCTCTATTCTACTAGCAAGAACGCCCCTCTACCTTTATTTTCTATCTAGTTTTACTGTACTGTTGTGACGGTTGTGTCACGTGGTCTCGGCAAAGTTAGGTGAAGCAACGCTAGAGCTGGCGGAATTCTCTCTCCTCTTCCTTAGCTTAGTATTTTACAATACACCGTGATCTTTGAACTCAGAGCTTCAGACCTTTGTATCGATCCCGCCGTCACAACTGTACATACTTGTTTAAAGCCCAAAGCTTTAATAATTAAAGGCCTATAACTTAATAACTAATAGCCTATAGGATCCTGATTCTAGGCTTTTATTCACTATTTGTTATTACTTAGGTATAAGATAGGG